>QGQJ01001090.1:0-31824 GCA_003206725.1 Blastomyces emzantsi
GGGTTAAGGTGTGCCGAATCGTTGAAAACTGCTAGGGAGGGCGGGAATGTCGAGGAGGGGAGAGAGAACGGGGGCTTAAAAAGAGGAAACAGATTCCTGTTTTTTTTTCTTAAAAAACTCATTTCGTTTATTATCCAATCGGTCCCATGAGCTGGGGAAACTCGCATAAAAAGCGGTGTTTTGTTCATTCGTTTTCATTATCCCGTTCCGTGAATGTGCTCCAGTCGGGGGGGTCGCTTCCCATGTCTTGTCGGGTTGCTGCGTTGGTGATGGAACCGACAATCATGGGGTATTATTTGGACAGAGCCAATGTTCGTGAAACAGCTGGGGAATTCGCACAAATAAAAACATGTCACTTTTTTTTATTACGTTTATGACATAGCCTGCGCCGTCGCAAGGCTTATTTGGCGTTTGACCTGTTCACGAGCCCATCTTGCTGTTTCAATGGTGCGGGGCCCAAATTCTCGGTTTGTTCGTGTTTCCCGAATCAAGTTGGAGACAAAATCATTGCGGAAGAACGCCGCGAATTCGCCGTTGGGGAACGTATCGGCAAGATCACTGAAAGAGGTTTGTTAGCGATATCTACCAGCACAAAGTCAAAGTTAACATCGTGTCTAGAGAACTAACCCGATAACACCCATACTAGCTCTCAGTAACCCCTCGCTTCGATTGGTATCTTGAGCAATAATGTTTAGAAGTTGGAAAATCGACTCGACGTATGGTTGCAATCCGCTAACTACAGATTGTAAAAGTTAGTTCTGAGAAAAACTACACAGTTATCACCCTAAGGTAAGTCAACAAGTACATACCATTTTGTGTGCCTTTGTACGCAAGGAGAATACCGCCCCACGCATCCATAATACCCTCCCGAAGGGATATAATATAATCAAGCATATCAAATGACACATCAGGACTAGCGGTGACACCCGATGCCTGTTGCAGCACACCAGCGACAACGACCAAGTATGTCTCGAAATGAGTCCCGATAGCCTGAGCAATGTCTCCGAACGTCTCGAGGATGGACGGCTTTAGTTGATTGCTAAGGGTGGTACTCTAAAGCAAAGAGTCAGTAAACCTGCCAGCTGTATATATACAAGTGCAAGGAATGGGCCTCCTACCCTCAGGTTATTAAGCAAGTGATTCATGAAGGTATCACAGTAGGGCTGAGCCTTGTCGCCCAATGATCGAGTGATATCACTAACTAGTCCGATTGCCATAGCACAAAGACCGGCCTCCTCCTGGTTACCTAGCGCGTTATAAAGGAACGGAATAAACGAATCCATATATTTGATGAAATCCGCCTCCAACGCGCTGGCTATCGAGCCAACAGTGGCGAAAACTGTATCAGGAACACTCGACTTTGGAGGTACAGTGGACAGAATTTGTAACAGAACGTGCATGATACGGTCAGCCTGAGGCTTGATCTCGGCTTCCAGCCGTTGCACGATAGCCTTGGGTTGACTTGTTAGGACCTAAAAAAAAGAGAAGCATATGGGCGCGGACAAAGAATAGACTTACCAATAGCACACTTGTCAAGCTCGTTTGCATTTCTTCAAGCGTAATACGATCTTCGACGCTGACAACCTGTTGTTGCATTGGAACGGTTTGTTCGAGTCGTTGGAGGATAACGTCAGAAAGGTTGGCAACGATAGGAAGGCTGTCATTGGCAGCATTAGTCACGAACGAGTTCAAAACCTCGTATGCAGCGGTTCGAAGCTGATTATCGGTATCGTGCCTAGGATTGAAAGTTAGCGAAGGTTGGCCGAGATAAGATGAGCCGAAAAACTTACCTCTCCGTAACACTAAGAAGCGAAGTAACACTGTCCTGGAAATGTTTCGATAGAGGGTTGGTCTGAGCACCGGCCTCCCCAGCAAACCGTTCTGCAAGGTTCATCAAAGCCCAGCAGCAAGAGCCTGCGATCTTTGGGCTGCTAGCCAAACCATGGAACAAACATGATATAAGCGGTTGCAGGTGAGCTTCTGGATCAATAGATTCAGAGCAATAATCACAGATTCGGCCAAGTGCATAAGCAGCAGAGTCCTTAACGTGAATTACTTTATCTTCCATCATTCCGATTAAAACTGGGAGGGCTTGCTTGATCAATGGATCGAGCGTTTGGACATCAGGGCCGTCCATGATGGCACCGAACGCAGAGACAGCGGCATCTCGGCGATGCCAATCTTCACTTCTTAGGTTTTCTTCCACAAATGTCAGGACGGGTGGGATCACTTCAGCTGCAACGCACTGGGCATAGAGTTGCAGCGCTTGGTAGGCAGCGCGTGAGGTATCATAGTCGTCATCAGCAGCGTCCTCATCTTGCTTGGTCATCAAGTGTAGCAGGACAGGAACAACCTCCCTACAGGCAACACGAGCAAAGCTGAAGAATGGGCGTATTTCGGTAGATCCCTCTGCTTGTGCCTGCATATGAAAGTTAGGAAACCGCTATACAAACTAAACCCCTTTTCTGCGCAGTGGGACAAAGGTATAAAAACTCACCACTGCGTTATCGTCTTCAATTGCAATTTCCTCCTCGCAAACAGTACACCAAAACTCAATAGCAAGCTTCGCAACATCCTCCTCCTCATTCTTCATACCAAGAATGGTGAGCCCAAAGAGCGCCTTTTCCATATAAAAGCGCATTTTCTCGTAGTATAGACCCATGATTCGGTTTAAGCAGCCAAAGGCACCGCTTTGTATCCGCGTATCTTCAGCTTGTGTGGCTTCGCAGACAACCTGCATAATATAATTTCGCTCGCCATCATTCTCAAAGTTCGACCGTACAAATTCCATCGCATCACCCAGTGCCGTAAGCGCAGCGTTTCGAACCTCAGTGTTAGTTTCTTCCCGTCGCGCACCCTGGACGACAGCTGTGAGGATGGCATTTGAATGCGCACTTAAGCTGTCGCGAAGCTCTGGCTCGTCCGATTCGCAGATAAACCCAATAGTTGTCAGCGATGCCTGCTTCATGTGATCTGAACCGGAGTTGACATTCTTCACAAGCGTATCCATTAACTCGGGCCATTCGTTCCGCGGGAGCTCAATAGCAGCAATAACCGCAATAAGCTGCGCTGCAGACTGGCCAGCTCTGGCATCGTTGCTTTTTAAAGTCTTCAACGCGAGTTCCTTAACGGTCTTTTTGATCTCAGGGCTAAGCTGATGCACCCATTTCCCCTGGACCTCTCGCAATCGGTCAAGCTCTCTGAACGTGAAGGAGTTTTTCAGCGCAATACCAGCGGCAATTCGAACGGTAGGGGTAGCAGCCTCGTTAGCAAGTTCGCCTGCGAGCGTCGTGAGGTAGGTAGCCTATACGGGAGCGAGAAGATAGTTGAGAAAAGTGTAAGCAATCATGAAGTTAAAATACTGCCACCAATAGCGCTACAAAAAAGGAAAACTAGCTGTGGCAGCTCATGTACATGGGCAAAGGAAGCCTTTCATTTCATAATGAAGAAAGAAGTGCAAGAACAGAGGAAAACATACAAAGTCAACTTCAGCAGCATGTAGCAGTTGTTGCTCGGCACTTTGACGCGTTGCAGCATCTATATAGCATCACACAAACAGGGAACAAAGTCAGTGGGTCATCTACTCAAGTGAACAAGCTTGGACTGTGACACATACCCGTCGACAGGGTGCCCGCCAACACCTGATTAACATCCATGATTTGATACAAATATATTCCTCGTAGTCGCGTGTTTCGTCACAGAAGAAGGGGGTTGTTGGTTGGGGGAGCAAACAAGCGGCAGGGAAATGACTGCGGGGAAGCGGAATTGAGCACGACAGGGAGATGTACACAAGGTATTGAAAATAAAAGGACCAGAAATTGCGGGCAATGTGCGCTGCTCGTCGACAAGACTTTTTTGGGGGGTTGTTTTGTTATGGTAACCTAGAATTGTCTGCCCCGCCCAAAGGAAAGGTAAGGAGGAAAAAATAAATATGCGGTAAAAGAGCCAAAGTGAGTGGATAAGAAGCTAATGAGCTCTTCAGCCCAGAAATAACAAAGGAAGGAGGAACTTTTTCCTAAGTAGCCTTGTATATCTTCCTCTCCGGAATGTAGCGGGTGGGGTGTAAGGAGGTGATGTGAGTGAGGTGAGGTGAGGTTGAAGCAGGAGTTTGTTTCCAGGCGCAGACAGTGTGGAGGACACGGGCAGGGCGAATGCGGCTCTTCCACCAGTCGGAAAAGGAAGCAGTAAGGCCTGAGTCAGCGGGGGCTTGTGTTGTTTTAGTGACGCCTGGCAGCCAGATTCGGTTGGCAGTGCGCCAAGGCTACATATACTGCGATGAGCAGAAGCTTGGCACTGACTTTCGCCAAACAAACAATATGAACCACGCACCCTCCAACGTGGACAAGCGTTTATTACGCCGGAAGGTATTTGAGTATTGGGATAGTAGGAGTAAATATCATCATAAGTATATCGATCTAGGCATATACCTTTACACCCACTGGTTGTTTCCCTAGGCAGGGTCTTGAATATGCGACATAGTATGTACCTCTCCATCAGCCCTATACCCCGATCTGCACGCGCAAGGCCCTAACTTCTCACGGCGCCATTCTACTCTCACACAACGCATAGTCCGCCAACAAATAAACCGCGCAACATTAGTCGAGTGCCCCCAACCATGTTATTCTCTTCCCACTAGGCTCATGCATGCATTCATTCCCGCTGGAGCATATGAATCAACAAGTTGGCGAACTTGTTCATACTCACAGATTTCCTCCGGTCGACATACGAAAGGATCATATAAGAAGGGGATAAAAAAACAAATACAGAGGGCGGAAGCATTATGCTCAATTCTTCATAACCTAATCTTCCATTTCCATCTCCCCATCTCCATCTCCATCGTCCTCCTCCTCTTCCCCGCCCTCTGAACTATCAATATCAAACACGGTATACCTTAGCCCCTGCGCGTACAAAACACACACAACCCTTCTCCCCTTCCGCCCATTAACCTGCAACTCAACTGGCTCCATACCCTCCTGCTGTAGGAAAGTATGCCGCACAAATTCCGCATGTTGCTCCGGGTTCGCGAGATATAGGTGCGTCATCTGCTCTACGGGTACCACGGAATCTGAGGTAGCGGAAATTTGAGGACCATCTTCGCCTACTCTGATGTAGTTAGGGCGGAATGCGGCATTCGTGTTAGGGGTGTAGGGGAAGCTGATGATGTGAGTTTTTCCCGAGTCGGATAAGAGAAGCATCAATGTACCGTCTTCGACGAATTTTATATCTCTGATGTTGCCTCGCTGTAGGTTGATTGCAGCGAGGAGCGTGGCTCTGGTTGAACTGACTCCGTTAATTGTGTCGATGACGACTCGATATATATAAACTGCATAAGAAATAAGAGACGTAAATATTAGATAGGAAGGTTGAGAATCGGGATTGCATGTGTCTAGCGCTTACATATCCATGGGGAGCTTCTTGATTTCGACGCAATGTATACGGATGGGTACGTAGAGTCCTCGAAAGGCTAAAGGTGCCACGGATGTCAACGATCGACCAAAACATCCAAACATCGCCAAGGCTGAGAAGGTGCTTTTCAGCTTACCTCGAAATTCATTGTCATATCTACAACTCCCGCATCACAATCAGGCCCACAAGACAACGGCGACCGGTGAAGAATGCCTCGTCGCTGCGTCTCCGCGATCTGTTTAAACACCTTTTCACTCTGCAGTCCAAGACGAGAAGTCAGATCGCCCAGCAACGGCATATCGGCCTGATCCGCCCCTCTTTTATCCTGCTGCTGGAGTAATTTCTTATACGTTTCATAAAACGAGCTGTCTTGCCCTGCCGGCTCCCATCGGTTGGGGGGCGACTGTGCTGAGACAGGCTGGATGAAATCCTGAAGAGCACTACGAGTCATCGCTCCCTGGATGTAGCTTAGTATCTGACCGTGGTCGAGCGAATCGCTGCTCTCTGTTAGCTCTTCATAAGTGGCAGATAGCGGATCAGCAACTTGCAGGTCAACTTCATGTTTCAACCATTTTGCGAACGCGGCGAACTCTCGGAGCTCACGGCTACTATGGATCAGCACTTTATGGGAGAGGAGGTTAAGGCAGTCCACGGTGTCCTGGCATTTCTTAAGGTCTATAGTTTCCAGCCCGAGAATCGGGCTGAGCTTGTGAAATTTTGAGAGCCCTATTAGCCGGCTCAGGAGGACTCCACATCTCTCCAGTGCTGGCAAAAGGCATTCGTGGGTCAGTCGTCTCACTGCCTCGTAGCCGGATGTAACAGCCTTCTCCCAACGTTTATGGCCCTAAATATAAGTTAGAAACTACAGCTATGGTATCATTGACGCAGGGGTACACACCCTATCGCCAAGGACATCTACGAGAAACTCCTTCAGTGGTTGGAAGCAGTCTCCAGTCACAAGTAGGTGGTATGCAGCTGTCACAAAATCACACGCGCACTTGTCTTGCAAATCCTCATTTACATTCCGGATATACCGCCCCGGAAGCTCCTGAGAATTTTTCCACTCGAGTTGTATCTGTGCCTGCGCTTGCTTGATATACCGTAGCAAATTTTGTAACTGCGTGATTTTCGATGCGAGGAGCGATAAGTACCTTCCGGATTTCGTGATAAATCGCAGGTCGAGAGTGACGAGGCGCAGACCATTTTCCGTGGAGAACAAAAGAGAATGTGTGGAGCTGACGGGATGAGAAGCGTGAAGTAGAATTTTGCTGGCGGTAGAGCCTCCAAGAGAGCTCCCAACATGAAAAGAGCCAACATCGAAGCAGTCAAAAATCCGTAGATGAATAGTCCCGTCGTCGAAACCAGCTAGCAGGACATCGACAAAGTCACCCGTGTTTTTATTTGTTGCATGAAAAATGGAATCAATCGATGCTCGAGACCCAAAGACATCGTCACTATGGAAAATGTATTAGCGAGAGAGGGGAAAAAGCATATATCACCTGAGCGTATAGTAACATAAACCCAAATAGAAAAAGCTCACTCATTCCCCGTAGACGGCAACGTGCTCAATTTAGGCAATGACCGCTCCATATCTAGCATTGCCAGCTCACGCGGCAAATCCGCCTTCAACTGCGCGATTTTTGACAACTGCATTTCTGTCGATAGAAGATCATCGACGGTAAGCCTTCCCTCAGCATCCTGAAGGCTTTTTAACGCGCTCTTGCCATCGGTAAAGTTCATTGCCCAGCCAAGGCAAGACACGGATGAGGCTGGGCCCACTGGAGATGTGGGAGAAGATGCCGGTGCGGATGCAATTGAAAAAGATGCCACCGAGGGACCACATGGTAATTGATGTACGGTCTTGCCACTATACGCGCTTAGGATGCGGATGGTGTTGTCGGAACAGACGACGGCGAGGAGATGGCCTGGTTGTACCCGTTAGGTTCGGAACGTAATGTAGAAACTCCCTCGCGAAAGAAAGTATAAAGTGGCATATATAATATTTTAATCCATAAAGATCAGAAGAAATAAAGAAATAAATCCCCTTACCGCTGCCCTTCCACTTAATCCTTCGTACTTCACCTCCACCACCGCCACGTCCACCCTCACTATAAACACCCCCAAACACCCGTTGCCCATTCAGCCTGAAAACATCCACTCGTTCATCCACGCTGGTCACCGCGACCAGGTCCATTGTCGGACAGTACGCCATTGACCCGGGCTTGCATTTTGACGTGAGGGTTTTCACAGCGACTGATGCCAACTGAGGCATGTGTGGGGAGTCCATCATGGCCCAATGGACCAGTTTGAAGAGGGTAATAGGGAGCCAAATGAAACGTGAAGACGATGGAAAATTGGTTATTCTGGGCTCTTCATGTCCTCAATCGTGATATATCAATATGTTTTTCTTGAGTCTATTTCACGCGCTCTAATTGGACTTAGGGGGTGGGATGAAATGGTGCTGAGCTGCGTCCATTGAGATTAATTGGGAGGTTTTGCCTGTAAGGATCTGGGCATGATCGTGTATTTATCTGATTAAACGTGTTGATACTATAAGGGCGCTGTGTTGTAGGGGAATGAAGTGAAGAGCAGTTTTGAAGTGTTGTGGTGAGACAAAATAGGTGATGCACCCACAAAGATTTAAAAATATATTTTCTTTGCCTAACATTAGTTATTTACCAAAGTCCGAAGCGTACCAGCAGCAATGTCAATTGCACAAGTCAACATCATAATAGCAAGCACGTAATGGTATTGTATATTTTTAATTCCTCATTCAAACTGTTCCATTGTTTTTCCATCAAGAGTTTAAAAGTTAATCAATAGCTATAACCTTTTCTACGCCATTTTAAGAGAGCAGCACAAACAGCTATATATCTAGAAGAAAACAGACAACAAGATGTAACAGACAACAACTTGAAACAATCATTCTAACCCATAACACCATAAAAAAAACCCTATTATTGATATTATTCTCATATTAACAATGTTTCCAATCCCCCATAATATTTATACATAGGCACCCATTACGCGAATCGATGTAATATATTGCCTGAGGTTATTTCATCCCTATAACTGGAGAGAACGGCCAACCCCCTGACAACATAATCAATTAGGACTGGAAAGAAAATACATGAAACCAAAATGAGATATGGTCTATAATGACGATACGGAAAAGAAGACAAAAAAAATGCAAAAGACCTGCCAACAGATGTATGGTGGCGGTTTCCGGTGACTCCATATTCCCAAGAGATAAGAATCCATGTATGACCGCATGATGTGATCGACAAATTGAACAAAAAGAAGGGAAAGGAAGAAAAAAAAAAGATAAGCGCTGAGAGTTACATCATCTGGGGGAATGTTGAACTATTACTTAAAAACTCTTCACCGCATTATCCTCGATCACACCGCCCAAGTAACCCAGTTCATCCATTAAATCCTGCATTGTAGACGACTCGACACAACAGTTTTTTGGCCGCTGCCCGTCACCGGCACCGGCGCCGACACCGGCGCCGACACCACGGCTCGAAACTCGTTCACCGTCCTTGTTGTTCAGCTGGCCATGGCGATTTGCAGGGTTTGCGCGGGGAGTGCGGAGTTCGGAGTTATCTTCCATCACGAACGAATTGGTCTTGGGTGTAAAATTGCTATGTTTTAATATTAAGCTCGTCCAGGAAGGCGTTGCGGGGTGTGCATCATTAGCTTTCCGGTCGTGGCTGGTGGTTTTATCGGCGTCGAGGCTCCATCGATCGACTTCATTGCTGGGAGACTTGGAGATGTAAAGGGCGGATATGCCAAGGTCTCCGGAATAATATCCGGGAGATTTAGACTCGCGATGCTGGTGCGCGTTGTTTATATACACGTTGGGCTGCGGGGATGGGTTCGAAGCGATATCAAAGAGGGATGAGGTGGGAGCAGATGGATCGGTCAGTGCGGTTTCGAATGCCGCCTCATTGTCTTCGTCAGTGGTAGGGGAGAATGTATTGTCATTATTAAATGTCGATGCAGACGTCATAGAGCAGGGCGACGCGTTATCCGTATCCGTACTATATTCTGAGAAGCGACTACCACCGGGCTGTAGGAAAGAGTCCGGAGAGTACGAATTATCGGGAGAATCAGCAGTGAAGTCGGAGAAGTGGCTCTGGAGGTATTCTTCGTCGCCAAGGGAAAGGAGCGCCATTTCCGCCGAGTGTAATTCCGCGTCGATGGCGGAGGACGGGCTGTGTGGGAGGCTTGGCAAACGTTTCCCATCCAGGTCCAGCGGAGATGTCGTTTCTGGAGCAAGCATGCCGCCTGCCAATTGCTGCGGCACGATAACCCTGGGCGTACTCTGTTGTGCCATCGACTCTTGATACGGATCGATGGAAAGGTAGCGGGTTCGCTCGGTCGCTCCAGAGTCAAGTCTATCAATTAATGGGTCCTCAACGGCCCATGTGGTTTTCAAAGGCGATGACCCCCGGCTTTCTTCAAGGGATTGATTCCGAATGGAATACTCGTATGGTACATATCCATCAGCAACATATGAATCCCGGGGGAGGGGTAAAGGCTTGTTGAGGCTCTCCGCAATACTCCACGTGGGAGATTGGGTATTGGAGTGGGTGGTTGAGTACGGTTCCGATTCTGGTACTCTTATGATATGACTTTTCTCTACTTTATGGTGGCGGCGGCCTCTGTTCTCCTCGTTCTCACCGAACCGCGGAGAGGTAAAGTTCAGGATGGCGGATCGCAGAGAATTGGTCTTAGGGGACTGGTTACTTGCGATTCTGAGGTCTAGAGATAATTTGCCGCCAACACGGAATCTTCGCCGTGTTGCTAGGGCACGAGGATGGGAAAAGCTTCTTTCGTTAACGGGAGAGAGGGAGGATCCAGAAGAAAGAGGGGACGTTAAGCCGTAGTCTGTCCGCACGAGCCTTGCCGGGGATGTAGCGAGACGAGGCAAAACAGGCCGGGGTGGAGCTCTCGGGTTCATATATTTGTCGGCAGGATTCATAGTTTCATGGTTGGATATTTGGGAGACGGGCCTGGTCCCACGTTCAAGATGGGTTTGTGACGATGGTAAATGGATAGGAACATTGAGAACGTTCAGGGGCTGACCTGGCAAAAGCGCACACGAAGTAGTCACAGGCTCGGCCTCATTGAAAAAATCAACTTCATTGTCAAGTTGGTACTATGATTGGTGGTTAGCGGTCTAGGTTTCTGGAGTTCCTACATGATAATTCAACTCACATAATACCAATATGTGCCACCCATCCTTAGACCGCCATCCCTTCCTGGCGCCGATGATGTGGTTTCGCCATCGCATATGATATTGGTAAAGGTATGACATCCTTTCCAATGGCCCCTGCCAATCCGACTATCTTTTTCCATCGGATATGCCCTCGTGAAATTGTCCCATGATCCAAATAGCTTGACAGATCTAGTATTTGGGGGAGTGCGGCTGGTTCTCCGTCAGTCACAATCCAAAAAACTGCAAAGATAAGTCAATCTTACACAAGAAATGTCATCAAAGTCGTGGATGAGCTGTTCATGATTGCGTCGAGCTATGTAAAAGGAGCGTGCATAGAAAAGCGGTTGGAACTGCCCGAAAACGAATTGAGCGCTGCTGAAGGAGTGTAATCTGGATCCAGCCAGGAAGTATACCCCAAAGCTCCCGAAAACAGTAAGGGTTTCTGCTTCCCCTAACGAAACCCCAAGATCAATCTGGACGAAAACGGAAGGCCCGGTCGGTTGAATTTCAACATTTATACATCCCCGGCAGATATAATATCTTATTTATACAAACTGTCTAATCGATATTTAAGATGGCCAAGACGCAGCCCACGACAATTCACGAGTCCTTGAGTCGCTGTAGAACCGATTCTATTTTGGGCATCTGGTTTCAAACCCGTAACGTGCCTCAGGATGAAATTCCGGCATGAAAAGCAAGGCCGGTGGTCAAGGCTCGAGGGGGTCCAATGATCGGCCGGACAATGGCGGAAGCGCTCCAGATTTGTATGGGGATTGACTTATGCAAGGGGATTCCTGGCGCTTGCTGAGGGAGCAAATGGGATGAAATACTCAAGTTGGTTCTAAAGATACCCTTGGACATGCCAGGAGATGAGATTATATTTTGAAAGAAACAAACGCTCCCAAGGGACGGGCGTCTGTTGAAACGAAATGAGGACAGCCATATATGAAAATGGGAAAACTCGACATTGGGCCAAATATGATGAGAAATAATAACCCAGCATTTTAGGTGTGGCTTTGGTGCCACTGCTGATGGGTAGGTATCGTCACTGGCCAACGAAAGTAGACTTTTTTCCCCAAAAAACTTAACAAGAGGACAATGCTGACGATCGGGAGGCTGGAGCGTGGCCTCATAATTCCAACCAGTTCGTGAACTAGTTAAACACCAAAGGTCTGAGCAGCCGTACTACCGAGCGCGGAGTGGACCAGCGGCCCACCAGGGCTGGCCCGATCAATGACGATGTGATCGTGGATTTCATGGCCAATGCGGACGTTTCTCAAAGGGAATCTATGGCTTGTCGTTTTTTGCGGGACAATAATAATCATTGCTATCATCGCGGGGAATCATACCTCAGCACTCCGGACTTCCTGCGAACATTCGAATCCATGAAGCGCCGCTCCCTGGTGCGTCGTCCAATGCTGACCCCCCTGTTTAGAGCAAAAAGTTGGGGCCACGTTTGGCAGGCTGAGAACGTTGTGGTGCCAAAGCCAATAAATTACCGAAACATGGCCAGATGCCGGCGAGTTCGCAACGCCGAGTACAGTAACTACATGTACAGTACAACCGAAGCAGAAATCCCCAACCTGGGCTCCAAACATACTTCAGCGATGAGGCGCCAGTTTCAATAAAAGGAGGGAGAAAGCAGTGCGCAGTACGGTGTGTTTTGTTTCAAGTTTCAAGCAAGGAAACTTACGGCGGCTATTCAAACTGCAACATGCCATCAAATATAGGTAAATATAGTAGTTAACCTTCTCCGTGCCTGCAAAAGAGAGTAATCCATAATCCGTCCCCCGCGGAGAGTCTCCTATCTTCTTATTTGACCTCAACGCGACGAGAGCCTGGGGACATGCGCAGAGGCCCACATGGTTGCACCCAAGCCAGTCAATAATAATCGTCTGCCATCGTGAGGCGGTGAGGAGTGCGATGACAACAAATCAGAAGGCGGCATGATTTTTCCATGCTCGTTTTGGCATCAGGTTACACAAGCCACAACATGGCCCACGGACGACGCTAAACGTGGAGTGTCTATTGGGCGCTTCGAACCCTAGTTAGGGGTAGGTTCCGGGAGAGTTTGTGGACAGGAACTTGGGGCGCCACCGCTGTGGAATATTAAATTGTTGACCCTCGTAACCTCAAGTAGTAGCTCTGTATGTAGCATATATCTACACAGTATCTGCCTTGATGGCTCTGCGGAGGAGTTCCAACTGAGGCTCTTTTGTCCTCTTAGGTCGTGTCGCGAATTTCATGTTGCCGAGGTTCAACATTTAACGCGACGATGCTCTGATGATTGAGATCCAAGGAAATCCCCATTGATTGATCTTCAGCTGCGTTCTCAGCGCGCCACTTGTTGCTAGCGAGTATGACGTCTCCCGATATAATATCCAATCCTCCATCCCTGCACAGTCCGCACAGACTATTAATTCCCGAATAATAGTCAAAATGTTGCCACGGTCATCGTCTTTTGCCAACGCAACTCCCCTGTCTCTTGGCTCAAGTTAGCAAATATCTAGCAATTTCGCAAACTATTTCGCAAACTATTGGACGATACCACGGCGATATTACCATTTGCACGTGAGTGGAGAATCCTGTCTCCTCTTGATGAGGAGACCGAGAAGGAGACGCTGGCGATCAAATACCGTACCCTGACCCTTTGCAAGCCAAAATTCTTGGTGGTTTTTTTCTGCCTCGTTCCATGGGGTATCGGGTATATCTAGCTTGAACGCGGCCCCCTAAGGAATGACCAGAAGGCGAAACCTTTTCTATAACGAATCTGTCAGCCCAACAAGCGGTACCTGAGCAATAGTACATGTACCTTCTTGTGCAATGCTCATACGTAGCAGGTACAGGAGGTCTTCTTCCTGCTGCGTATCATTACACAAGACAACTTCGCTGCCGTGTCCTGTCATTCCAGAATTGGGAAATTAAACATTTCCATTTTCTACGTGCGTGATTGGCCCTGCTTCAGTCAGTAGTGATACATACGCATTTTTCAAAGATGATTCTGGTTGTATGCTTGATTTCTGATTATTGCCGCTATCTTGTCGCCAATTTCTTCTTCATGGATTACGAGCTAAAAGGGCTTCTAATTTGGTATTGTTCTTTTTTCTCTCTCTGTGTTTCTGACTGGTTTTATATGGAGACTGGCCGATGATTGGTTGATAGGCAGTGAACGTGGTAGCGAGGAGCTATCTTGAGAGTAAAAGCTTGAAAAGTTATAAGCTGACATTAAATGAATATGACGGTTTGAGATATCTACAACAGAAGCGAAAAGAAGATAAGCTTGTTTTTAAGCGTTGGAAGTGCTCTAGGGGACCATTCGATACGAGTGCAAGGTCCGAAATATGAGGGAATCAAAAAACCGAAGGAAACCTTCACCCAATAATAACTGCAATGAAAATAAAGAAAAATGGGACAAGTAAATAGATACGTGATAAAACCATTAAGGCATCCCGGAATGGGAAACAAAGGTGGAAAAGGAAAGGAAGAGGAAAGGAAGAAAGAAAGGGCACTATCTGCCCCTCGCTTTGGAAACAGCTTGTCGGTCGTATCTCTTATCAACCCCTCCAAGCATGATCTTCAAAATCGTGTTCGACGTCAGGGCGGCCCCGTTCCACGGGGCTGTATCAACAATGTCCCGAATGTCGTATTCTTTGTGTAGGATATCATCGAGGCTCTGGAGCCATTTCGTAGCAGATGGATCATTGCCAACCTGCACAAACTGGATCCCCACCTGCCACGGTTTCGCGTCGCATTTGTCCAGCCGTTTCGCTGCGTTGACCACCACCGTTTCCACATCGTCAGTAGGGATGCCATCTGTGATCACGATGATGTTAATCGGTTTAACAGGTGACCCGCTAAATCTTCTAGAAGGAGTCGCCTTCGACATATCTTCGACGCGTTTCAGATATGGTTTGAGGATGTCATACAGTCGAGTTCCCACGGGCGTTCGCCCCAATGGAGCAACCTGATCAAAGAGCTCGTTAACAGCAGCGGATGTTTTGACCCGCAGATAGCCTCCGGCTTCTGGATCCGCCCAATTATATTGGTTCAAGAAGTATACATCCACGCCATCGTCGTCAAACTCGGCGCAGATTGGAGCTATAGCTGCGATCGTTTCTCTGGTTTCACGCCATCTTGAGCCAAGCATGCTTCCGCTGTCGTCGACGACGAGGATGGTGTCGAAGTCACGAAGAAAGGCGTATGGCGAGGTATCAGCGGCGCATGCCTGAGCGCGTTCTATGGCCTCATGGTCTGGTACGCTGTATTGCTGATTTGTTTCTGTGGGCGAATAAGCTGGTGGCAAGTCTAGATGACGCCATTGGTCTTGCGGAGACACTGGTTGATTCGCCCAGTCAGACATCTTGCCCTTCCCCTTCCCAGGCCCCTTCATCCCTTTCCTCAAGGAGCGCATGAAACCGGACATTTTCTCTCCTTCTTTCTTCCCTTGTTGATTGATATCTAGAAGGTGGTATATTTGAAAGCTGGACAATTATATGTGCGCGAGATGTAGAAGAAAAGTATATCGAGTTTATCGATTTGGTAAGTTGTGAACTATAGGAGTTGATAGTAGGTAGGCAGGTTTTCAAACGTCCTCTAATTGTGTCAGCATGAGAACCACAGCGGTCGCCTACTGATTAGATGGTAAAGGAGCGAAGTTGAAACAAAAAGAAACTGCAAAAAGTGGGACAAGCCCGTCTATTTTATATACAACATTTTTCTTTGTGTTGTTGAGCGGCAAATGCCCCGTGCAGCAATGAGGCAGATTCCGTTGTAGTTTTTTGATATCCCACCAATTAGGTAATCCATGTCCTGCTTGGACGGTGCAGCGCTAAGCCACTGCGCCTTGCCTGATTGGTGTTGGCATAGCCCTAATCCGTGCTGCAAGGTCGCCTTGTCGTCAACCTTCCTCGACGCGGGGCCATCCAGATGTGTTAGTTAACACGAACAGTTTATTTGTCGAGGTGAATTCGTGAATTCGTGAATCTTCTCTACTTGAAAGCCCGGCACGGCAGAATCCGTGCGTCCATATGTCGCTAGTTCGGTTCGACGACAGTACCCCTGAACCTTAAACCTCATCCATCCGGACTGGTCTCTGAAACGTAGCAAGGCCGACAAGACATTGTGAGCATCGAGGCCTGGAACTTCCCTGGGATACCCTCACTCACTTCCAGTTGAATTATTAACCATTGTATCCATGATGGAGAGATTTGTCGAACCCGATTAGGTTCTGCAAGCGTAGCCAACACATACCGCCCACCGTCCATCCGGCCTCATGCATGCATAACTTCGCCTTATAGCAAGAAAGAATACGTACAGACATACCTATATACACACCTCGCTGTTGTTGCAAATATCTTATATTTCATCACTCTAGCATGCCCGCCCAGCCAACCACCAACAGCATGGCTATGAACCCGCAAGTCCAATCTGGTTTTATCAGCGTCTTGCCCCGCGAGATCCGAGACTCGATTTATCTCGAGCTGTGGCGCTCCTGTGGCCTCTGCCAGCATATAATGTGGCATAGCGATTTTACCGATGCCAACAATTCACATCTCTGCCGCTGGCCATGTACCACAGAGTATCAAGTCGAGGACCAACTACAGCAGGACATCGAGGCGTTAAGGAATCAACTTGGTGTTCCCCTTGGTCATCATATGATAAATGTTGAATACAGTCGCCGGCTCAAATCGCCCTACTTGAATCACTGGGCTTGCGGCGAACATGCTGCACAATTACACGGCGATCAAGCGATGTGTACATTGTTAGTTTCGGGAGTGACTTGTTCGAAGAAACGGCAGCAAGGCGATAATGATGTCCCAACCCGCAGTCCTTACATCCCTATGCTATTATCATGCAAAATTATGTGTGTATTCGAGAGAGCAAGCCGCCTTCAAAGCGAGATCCAAACAACAGTAGTGAGGTATTGTACGCATGCTAACCTCTTCTAGCTCCTCGGAATGCCTGTTCTCGATATATGAGTCGACAACGTTTGTACTCGCCGATATGCGATCTCTCCAAACTTTCATTGGATACTGTGAAAAACCGCCGCTGCTGAAGAAATTTAGGGAAGTTATTTCACCTCCCGCTCTCCTCAGATACGCTAAACACTTGGAGTTGTCATTAACTCCGAACTTCCCCCTGGCGCTGGCCTGCGCAGACCCGGAGTTCCACAACCCTCAGGAAACCCTCCACGACGTCTATGACTTTCATTGGCTGTCTCTTGATCGGTTCCAGCGCCTTAAGAGCATCAAAATCTGGATAGCTGCCCGTGCGCATGTGGTCATCGTCGACAGCAGCCGCTGCTTTACCTCAATTGCTGAACTCGATGTTAACGCGTTGAAAAAAATGTTATCGTCTTTTGCAAAGGTTGACTCTGTCACCATCAGCACACCCTTAAGCAAAGACATCCTGCCTGAAGATGGATATGTTGAAGATGTCACCCAATCGAGCGTTCGTCTCTGGAAACGAGGTGCTGGTGACAAGTTCCATCCGCGCCTATGGCCCATGCGCCCCGGCGACCCAGGTGAGGGTTACATTTATTCCGGCACAGTTAGGTATGTCCCTCGCTCGTCCTACCAAGGTGGAAGTTGATGACTAGCTATGACATTCTATAACGTGTCGTTGTAGAGAGATACGGGTGGAACGACAAAAACTGAACACGCGGGAAACGGAGAACGTCAACATACGCCCCCTTTTTTAGCACGGGTTGACCGCACAAATCTCCGCAGTAGTCGGCGCACGAAGCGTACTATGAGCTTGACAGGCAATCCAGGCTTTAGATGTAATTGCGAAGAGTACCCTATCTTGTAAACGATAGAAGGATAATCAATATCCCTTATTTTTTGATTTTGATTTTCGTCAAATGCGATATCAGTTCCTCTAAGCGCCACATCAAAGGGGGTATGTATACCTTAGTGAATAAATGATCCTTCGGGATCGTTGACGTCTAGAGATATATTCCACCTCTGGTGCCAGTCAGTTGATGCCATGCCCACTGCAAGTTTATCACTATAATGTCTGGCATAGCTTTCCTTGGAAAAGGATTTGTCTCTAGGTCACCAATCCTCGGGGAGTACCGTAATACCCGAGGGGATAACTTCCGCGGGATTCACAACTGAACAGTACCACATCTTTCACCGTATCCCACAGGACTTGAGGCAAGTTCGGCGTAGGTAGTGATACGCATTCATGGCAGCCCTTTCCATCCTCACTCATACCCACCGGCTTCAGCAAATACAGCTGTACCCCAGTAGGCGTGAATAGTAGGAGCAAGAGTAAAGACTTAAGTAAGGCCTACTTTCATTCCCTTCACCGAACACAGTTTCGTTTCGTGACGGATCAATTCGTTCCTCAGTTCAGTGGAGGAAACCAAGGGGGGAGTCCGTAACGAGCCATGCTCCTCAGGAGTACGGGTGCCACACAAGTCGGATAGATTTGAGTGATGCCAACTAACATTCCCAGCATGCCATGCGGCACAACACATCGATTATTGTTCATTTTTGAAGTTAGTGAGTGCCAAGTTATGACCTTCCGTTTCGAGTGATGCGAGTCCAACCAATTCCCCGCTCCACTTTCGAACATTTGTGCCTGGGCCATTCCTGGCCCGCGTCCGCCGTCCTGCCTAAAAAATCTTCTACTGCATCATACCATACCGTAGGAGAAACTAGCCGCGCCAGGGGAGGATTTGATTTCACGGCTTATTATTAACGGGGTGCTTTCAGATTTCTCGGCGACGACGAGGTGTCCAGAATTATATAATAAATCATGGTAATCTAACATAATCCAGTTAAACCCTGGTTAAAACGGAAGCCAACATCCGGAACCCTCTCTGGGGATCATTTCGCCTGCTGCGTGTATCGCTTTGCCAATGAGAAAAGGAGGTCCACGCATCTGAAACGGGCCTGGGCTTCCTGTGAGACTGGCTTCAGATAGCTCGGCATTAAACCCATAGACAGGCAAGGTGACGAGGCGATGGTGGAAGCAAACCCAGCTTGCTCATGGGAAATAAATAATGCGAGTCTTGCAACGAAAATAAGATCAGGAAAGTTGTAGAGGGGTCGTCGGGGGGTGGGGGTTCAAATTGATGGGTTGACGAAAAAAAAAAAAAGGCTCTGAAATAAAGTACGCACTTGATGGCGCGGTGCTTTTTTAGACTCTGATACTTTTTCGAGGTTTATCCTGTACGGCGATTATATGCTCGGCTTCTTCATGCATGAGTGGAAGAGCAATTATCACTCCCAGCCTGATTTGTCCAGTGAGAGTGTGAGTACCAAATTTTGGGGCGTCTGTAGAAATAAGTTCAACCCTTAGGATTCTCGTATGGTCCGCTGTTCTGTCGTTGGGTCTAATCGGATCTGTATCCACATGGTGTAGATGCCATGCAGCGCGCTCCCTCTGGGTAACTCACCCCCACTCCGTAGGGCATGCTCGATAGATCGGTGATGAGGACGCGAGAATTGTTGAAATCTCCATTTTTTTTGAAAAAAAAATGAAATAGGGGCTCCATTTTGAAGATCCTGACAGGCAGCGAAATGCCAGGCTTGCTTGGGGCAAACTACTGGCGACAGCTCCACGAGTCAGTCAGAACAAACTGTACGGAAACAGCCACAGGCTGGTTAAGTTAGGGTTCTAGCCCAGCTAGGGACGCACGCATCTTGAATAGTCCAAATCCTAATAAATTTCGTGTTTTCTCGTCTGAGGCGCCAAGGATCCATCAAGCGCCTCGAGCTTGTCAATCCAGGATTCCAGGTTACATAGGAAGCATGAAAAGCTTCGGATATTTCTGGACAGAGAACTCTTCGCTTGTTCTGAGCGCGCGGCACCAATCAACGTCGCGGGATTTTGCGCGCTGTTAAGCGAGGTGACACTAGCCCAGATCCCAGCCAGGGCCTGCATCCACAGTAAAAACATCAACAACGGGGGAATTGCAAGCCTGTCAGAATGTCAGACAGACAGT
The DNA here is from genome assembly GCA_003206725.1 of Blastomyces emzantsi. Taxonomy (NCBI): domain Eukaryota; kingdom Fungi; phylum Ascomycota; class Eurotiomycetes; order Onygenales; family Ajellomycetaceae; genus Blastomyces; species Blastomyces emzantsi. The sequence goes on from QGQJ01001090.1 coordinate 19,587, forward strand.
GAGTCTGTCTGTTCGGGTTGCTGCAGCTCTGTGGGGAATCCTTGCGAATGCCTTCCAATGATATGGACTTGGATGCTACCGCTGGTGCGGCACCAGTCCAGATTGGAAATCGGAGGAGAAGCAAGCATTCGGTTGAACGCTGTCCTGCGGCCCGTGAATTGTTATGTTTCCGACGGAGTGCCGGACACTTCTTTCCCCATACCAATCATCATATATATACAGTTGTCTGTCCAGCTGAAGTAACGCCAGTTGAAGTAACGCGATGGCTATCAGACTGCAGTGGCTTTTTCGTCGCAGACTCGCAGTACTCCGAAAACATTCCAATTTGCGTCCATCGGCGCCCCTGAGACCCGCAAGCGTGATAGTGCAATCAACTAAGGAAACTTTATATTCACTGTCTAAACTTGATATGGCAGGTTGCTCCTTCAAAATGTGTTCGTCGAAGTCATGGACCCGCTGATCGGAGGAATATTCCCCCCCTCTCAAAGCCCAGCCAAAGAGTTGGTGACATACATACATAGCACGAGCGCGCGGAGAAGTGCGATGTTTAGAATTCAATTAGCCTGAATTGAGGCTATCAACGCCTGTTTTACGCCTTCTGGAAGTCTGGAACGGGGCCGACGATTGAGTTTTGAACTTCCAACGCTGCTTGCTAGTTACCCCACTTGAATATTCCTTTGAATCAACAGATCCCCATGAGTTTGAAGAGGGCCTCCGTGACATAACGACGAGAGCTGTTCCTGATGCCTCGGGCTCTCAAAACGCAGCAAGCCAAAAATGATACATCCGACTCTGGTCTTGGGAAAATCGCAAAGGAGCAAGCACGCGACATTTGTGAAGCCCCCCCCCAGACCCCCAGCAAGACCCCTCGTAGAAGCCAATGTTCGTGTGCTGACGGCAGCCACGATCCCATGTGGTAGCCCGCCATCCCACGCCAGGTTGGACGGAGCCTGGGGAAAGGAGCGTAAAGCCACCAATGGTAAGCTCCATCGGGAGCCCTGAGGCTTAAGATCGCGCGAAGTTTCAGCATATTCTTATTAGTGGCTTCGCCTCCCGTATTTGCTCTCCCGGGAAAAGGAAACGATGCAAAGTTCCAGTGTTTCGTCCATAAGTAGCATTTTTATAAAACAAGATGGCGGCTGCAGATCCGATGCGAGATGTGGACAATCTTCGTTTTTCATCCCCAGCCCGTTAATGATGTGTGGATGAGAGGGGCTTCCTTTCGTTAGTTATTTATCTATTATTTTCTATTCTTAATACCTTTGGTTTTGCTCGTCGACTCTTGCTCCCGTTTCGTTTTCGAGGTTGGGTCGCCGTGAGGATGAGCAGCGTAATTGGTCCCCCTCCTCCCGGCATCGACCTCACGGAAAACCGCAACCGTGAATTCAATGCCTCTGCCGCAACAGTATATGGCCTTGCTGTCATTTCTGTTGCTCTGCGCTTCTATACAAGAACTAAGATACAGAATTTCGCAATTAAAATCGATGATTGGCTCATATTACTTTCCCTCGTAAGTTCTCCAGCAACCAGTTGGATTTTGATATTCTGTTAACAGTTTGTTTGCCAGCTTTCGGTAACATGCAGTTTCGTCCTTGCAATAATAGGTGAGGGTTACCTTGGGCGATTGCATCTGCCTCTCAATGATCCAATGTCCATTCTAACCGAAGTGGTGGATTGCAGGGGGTAATTATGGCCTTGGGAGGCATATCTGGATTATACCTATATCTGAGGTGATGATATTAATAAAGGTGAGCTGCAGGATAAAGGAATTATTGAACAAAGCGAAATGGAATCACTGACTCATTTTTTTCTTTTGGCTGATTGGAAGATCCATTATGTATACATGTTCATGTATATCCTCAACGTCCCACTCATCAAATTCTCAATCCTGCTATTTTATCGACGTATTTTTGGGATGAATTGGATGATGTGGGTCTGCTTTTTCCTTTCCGGCGGCTATTACATCGCATGCACTGTCACTCTCCTCGTTTCTTGCCAGCCGATATCCTATTACTGGACCCAGATCCAGGATGCGAAGTCTGGACGTTGCCTCTTCCACCCACACGTGTTTTACCTCGGAAATGCAGCAGCAAATGTCGCTACGGACGTATTGATTCTTATCGTTCCCATACCGTTGATCTGGAAGCTTCAGATGCCCAAAACGAAAAAGATCCTGGTATCCAGTTTATTTTTGTTAGGCACATTGTGCGTGATGACCAGCTCCAGTCTGAATACTATTCTTCCCACTAGAAGTTCATAGCTAACAAACTATTTGGCTGCTTTACAGTGTCTGCGTCGTAAGTATTGTTCGGATAAAATTTATGGGCGACCTCGCGAGGGCAAAGGACGTTACATTCATCCTAGTCAATATTTTTCTCTGGTCCTTTGTCGAGCCATGCATTGGCATTGTTTGCGCCTGCCTACCAACCCTACGCCCTCTTCTCCAGCGGGTGAGCCGTGCTCTATTTGGGACAGAATTTGGGAAGAGCAGCAGTACTGGTCCAGGCATTACACCTGCGTTGGTGCGAACACAACAAAGTACTACAGTGGACGGGACCAAAAAGCAGAAGAACGGTTTTAAACGGATTAAAGGAACTACAGTGGATGAGACAGCATCAGGAAACGGTCGAGTGCGTTTGCGACCGGCGGATGATGAGACTATGCTAACAACAGTCTCTGCGCATTATGAGATGGATGATTTTAGAAGAAATGGGACTAGTGACGCCGACTCGGAAAGTCAGAGCCAAACCACACCTCCAATGGGTATCAGGGTGAAGACGGATTTCGGCTGGCAGGAACATGTGCAGTAGTTTATTTGAGTTCCTATATTGTAATGAAATATATGAGGGTGGCATATTCCTTCTTTTTTTTCGAGCTTTCACATATTAGCGTTTTCAAGTTGAGTTCCTGCTCCAGCCACTCCGCTTCACGAAGTTCTAGGTCAATATATATGACTAGCATCAAAACGTCAAGGCACGAATGAAACAGTTCTGAGATGGGCGTGTCGGCACCGGCCCATGGTCGAAAGCGGATGGGAGGAAATAATTAACAAATATCGCCAATTTTCCCAATGAGCATTCTCGTACAGCGATAAGGACAAAGAGACGTCAGTCGCAAAGCGATGACCAGAACGGAAGGCTGTCCAAGGCTTTGCTGTATGTTTGGTTTTCAGGACTTGCAGCCGTTTTGAATGTCAATAACCTAGCTGTTGAAGAAATCCACCAACGATCAGCTGTGATTTAAGTATCAGAAATTTGGCCGCTGGCAATTGTGATGATATGATTAATACGTCCCAAGTGTAGCCGCAGCTAAACGAACGACCGGGGGTAAATAACTTCGATCCTACCTGGCCGAACCCACCACTTTTGTTCCCATCGCCAGAAATTAAGTGCGCAGGGCAAAAATATCTACGTTACCCGCTACAGAATACTAAGAACCCGGCTCCAGGTCCCAGTCATGACGCAGCTAGTCATCACCAAAATCGAAGCCTCAGACTGGAATGAAATAATCGAATCCCACTTCCGAGCTTTCAAGCATGAACCTTTCCAGCACCTCCTCCATGGCGAGAACACCCCGCGCAACCAACAGATCTTCATAGAGCGGAGCCTGAACCAGTTCACCACCCAAAGTAACTCCGTCTGGCTCAAGGTCATCGATACGAACAATAGTAATAAGATCGCTGGTGTGGTCAATTACAAGCTGAATCCCGTGTATGTTCCCCTGAAGCGGCCTGAGCTGAGTTCGGATGATATGATATGGCTTGAGGATCCGGAGGATAAGAAAATTTTGGATACGATGTTTAAAGCCATTGTGGATCGGAAGATGAGGCTTTTGAAGGAGGGTCATATCCGTGAGTCTGCGTTTGTCACATTTTCCTCTTCGCTGCCGTCATCTCGGCTTTTACCTTTGCGAATTTATATAGATCTACGCCCCTCTTCACCCTGCTGTACAGATCCTGCCCTGGCACAGCTCCACTGGACGAGCAGATCAACTCAAGAATACCTGCGTGCTTCTCATGACCAGTGATATATATCGGTCCACGTTCAGCGCCCGCCCAGCTATATCCATGTACATATCAATGTTGACACCATTTCACATTACGTTCAGAGCTCGATAACCTCTTCGTCCTCCCCGAATATAGGGGCCAAGGAATCGCCGGCCGGCTAATAAACTGGGGACGCGATCTCGCTAACCATTTAATGGTGCCTATCTGGCTCGAGTCTTCCATGATTGCGCACCCCGTCTATCTCAAGCATGGGTTTGTCGATATAGAGCACGACCGCTATGTGATGGGCAAATGGGATGTGGAGTATTACGTGATGAGGTGGGAACCGAAGGCCGCGGAGGGGAAAATTGAGATAAGTAACTAGTTTAACCATGTAATCACGGCGGGGTTGACGGTGTTTGTTTCTGGAGTGAATTTAAGTAAAAAAAGGTATATAGATAACTATGAGATCAGGAATATTAAAGTTTTATGCTAAGCCAGCATGTTTAGGAATATAACACATGGATATTCCCTGCACGAAAACTTCCCGTAAATTAAAGGTATCAAATGTTTGGATAGGGATTGGGCTTCTTATGTTAATTATCATAGCAGGAATAGAAAAAGAGTCTGCTACGGCTTTGTGCTTATGGGATAGAAATGGTAATATTGAGTGTCAGATTCCATGTCCGAGTGTTAGAAGGAAGAAAGCATATCGCCTGCAGCTTTATTTAGCAGGATATTTCGCTATGTACCATGATACAATTTTCCTTTATCATTGAGTGATTTTGAATTAGAACTCATCATCGGGACCACGTATTGTCACTCCTCTCCACACAACGGCGCTGAGGAACTTATGTGGAACAAGTCGGGACAATGGTAACAGCTCTTGGGAATCGCGAATCTGGAGGCGCCTTAACCAGGCCCGAAAATTTAGCCAAAGTGTGACGAATTCTCAGCTGCAATTTTACCCTTCCGTAAACCAACTCATTCCCCCCAATATCCTGCAGCTTCGTCAAAGAGCTGTGCATGTCCAAAGCTGAATGGGCAATCCTGTTCGTCAATAAATGGTATCGAAGCAATTCCGCTCCGAGCTCCCCGTTCTCCACCACCACTTCGTAAAAGTCCTCGTTGTCAATCAATAAATCCAGATTGTCCACGATGAGTGCGAAAATTCCGTCGACGAGTTCGGCGTAGTTTCCAGTCTCACATCGGTAAACCGCCTGAATAACTTCTATAAAGCCGGCGCTGCGGGTATTGACTTTAGCCCATAAAAGGACGATGTTTTTTGCCCACGATTGAAGCCAAAAGACATCGAACCGGTCAATGAGAGCGAATAAACGGAGGAGTCGAAGACCTGTGTTTGCCTGAGGGCTGTCCGAGGAGATTTTGGTATCGGTTGTTGAAGGTTCGGTCGGTATAATGTAGTGATTTGTTTGGTCAACACCGTCAAGTAATCCCCTGATATCCTCATAACCTTCTGGCCAGAGCTCTGCGGAATATGAAGACTCGAAGCCGTATAGAATTGAGATTAATAATTCGAGAGAATCGGCATCCTCCTCCGGTAGATGGATTCTTTTCGCAGTTGCTTCCTAGTAAGAAAGCCAGTCAGTGCGTTCACTTGAATTGCCACAGAGTTGAAAGGGGGAATCCGCCTGAAGTATAGGGACTCCATAGGGAGTAAGAATTAGAAAAACATACCACAAATCGTCCTTTTACAGCCCTATCGAAAAATCGTGACCGGGCGCAAATGACGCTGGAATGAACTTTGTACTCGCAGTCTATACCGGATATTGTGAAATCCACGCTCTCTGGAGGCTCATCGAGTTGGGCTATCTTTTCAGTAAGTTTGCGACAGCGAGAATTTTTCTCATCGGCTTTATTTTCGTTTTCAGGCTCCGTTTCCGGTGCGTCGATTTTGATCTGAGGAGCATTTTCCCCGCTATCCATCGTTCTATAGGGTTATGTGGAATCTTTTCTGTAAAAGCAGTTATTGGGACACCTCTTGAGGAGCACATCATCAGGCGGGCAACAGCGCAAGGCAATTTATATGTTCAAGTTGGAGCCTAAGTTGCCGATAGCCACCAGCATCAAGGGTAAGTTAGCCTGAGGCAGGCAGATTATTTTCAATCTGTCAACATAATCCTCCCTGGAATAGAGGAACTGATCCACTCAGAAACTCCCCGTTTACCCGCCTACTGAAGCTGGAGTCTTCCATGTTCCCAAAAAGAGCTGCATATCAGCCTTGAGGAAGTATAATTTGCAGCTCGTGTGTGGAGGTGCGGTAGAGCGCCCGCTGGCGGCGCCTTAAATAGGGCTTCCTTTTGAAGCTGTGCGTCGACCTTCGAGTGCCCAGGAATAACTTGGTTGTTGAAGCGAGGATATCATATTAAATTAAAATCAGAACGAACATTGAGTCAGAATTTCTATCTCCTCTTTGCGATCTCAAACTGGCAGCTCTGAGATCATGGAAAGAAACTTTCACCGCTCACTTTCGTAGCGGTGCATAGCCACGTGAAGGCTGACTGGCGAGACTCCGCCCGGTTGATGAAACTGGATGATGGAGCTCCATTTTGGAACATGGAGAGTCTATCCGGCCAGAGTATTGAAAATACAAATCTTGACATGCGTGGCGTCTGCCGAAGCTTTTTCGCAGGCGGAGGGCAGATTAAAGATTGTTCCCGCCGTTTGAACCACGATATATCGACGGTTGCAACTTGTACCAGAGGGCAGTTGACCCAGCGTTTCGTTATCAAGAATTGAGAAAATTACAATACGGGATCGGGGACTATCTAATAACTCTTTAGAGATTCGGGTCGCTAGTCAAAGGACCAATTACATTGACAATGGTTATTCCTATTCAGCAGTTTGCGGATTGTTTCAAAAACTAAGCGAGCGAGGGCTTCAAAGTGTACTCCGTGAAGGTTCTTTAATAGCTAGAATGAATATTATATTACCTTTGAACTCTGATTAAAACATCATGTAATGCTAGTTAGAAGCTTCAGGCCGACTGGGACGCGTGTATCATGGTGGCGATCGGGATTTACCAAAATTACTACAGCTTCGCGGGCAGCTCGTCATCCTCAACATCAAATTCTGTAGTGCAAAGAAGAAAGGTATCCCTCAAAGCCTAACAGCCCAGTTAATATTAGAACATATTCACATCTTGGTAATCTCTACACAAAATAGCCCAAAGAGTGTCTCAAGACTTACATTCAACCGATGCTTGGAATTGATATCCTGATACTCCTCTGAGGCCAACATGTCGCAGAAGTGTCGGATGGACGGATAATGAACAATAGAAATCTCGTTCCACCAGTCTTCCTCAGGTCGGTCTGGGTCTCCCCGAGAATCGCGCAGGCCCGCAGCAGGCTTAACGACATTACCAACCAATTTCGCATCACCTCCAATTTTTCCGGCAACCTTAACGAAACCCTGATTGCAGGAGTAAGTGGTCTATTTTCTCTAAGGCGTAAATATCATAAACACATCAATAAAAGTTGCAACACACCTGCCCATATTTATAGTACTCAGGTTTACCACCATGGTGGAAATGTAGAAGATTAAGCATTGTCACAGGCTTGTCATGCGTCTTCAACAGCTCATCCATGAACGTAAGCAGATCGGGCGAAAGCTCCAGGTTCTGAGACGAAGGTTTACCCCGAGCAGCATCCAAAGCACCCGTAATGGGTACCGAAGCAGCTCCACGTTTCAACTTCTCATCGCGACTTGGATATGTTGATATCAACTTTGACGGAATCCCCACGTTGATGGAATACTCGCTTCTAATATACAATGCACGGAGGGGAGCGGGAATTGAGTTCTGAGGAGATCGTAGGAGGACTAACAGGTCCCATTTTGTAGTCTGTAGCGGGTTACCGTCTAGGATGTTGGAACGGACGACTACATGCCTTGGGCGGGAGGAGACCACGACTTCGACGCCTGGGGACTTCTTAAGCTCCTTCACGAAGCTTCTTGGGTCGGTGTTGGGGGTTAGAGATAGAAGGTGGAGTGTTAGAAGAGGCATGGCGAGCAGCACTTAGCGGAGACTCATTGAAATATCATATGTATATGATGTTAAATGTTTAAAGGGATTTGGCGACGTTTTGGTTTTAATATAAGTATGGTATTTCATTTGCAGTATGATGTATTGCCGTCGTGGTCGGTATGCCGAGGTCCACGAGGTAGGAGAGGAGTGCCGGAAGCTTATTATGTCGGGCCGAAACTAGCAGCGATGTTCTAAGAACCGCAGCATTATTCATATTAGATCGTCTGCTTTTCGAACTTTATTGTTAGTTCACTCTTGTTTGTAAGAAAATAAATAAAGCTGTGGTTTCTAGAACCATTTTTGTAGCCATTATTTGCTGGTTTTGAGTTCGGATGCGAGTCCACATCTGGCGACAGCATAGGCAATTTGGTCCTTGCAGCGAGGAGCCATGGAGCTATGGAGCTGAAAGTAGAAATGTAAATAAATTCATCATTGGGACGAAATTCGACACCCATTTGATTTATATATATGTGTGTACATGTAGTCAAACTGACAATAACACATGGTGCTCTTCATCCCGCATGTCATGATTGATTCAGAGCTTAAATGTCATCGCAGACAGGGAATTTTCACCCCATCTAGTATTTCACCATTGAAAGAGAACATGATAGAATTTCCAATTCTACAAGTTTCTGGAGATTGAAAAATTTCACCGCCCCTGTAGGCTTGCCACCACGTTCCAACATCTACTTGGACCTGGGACGATGGAAGAAAGAAATTCTGTGCGAGTATATAAACCATATTAGCCTTTGAAGAATTTATAGTGAAATTTTGGATCAGGCTTTGCAATCCATCTCTACCCTCTAAGTAAAGCTTTCAAGCATGAAAAAAATCCATGGATCTTTCCCGCTGAGGAACATTTGGCCAGCATCAAAAGTCAGGTTGAACTCAAGCACGCTAAGCTGTTCTAAGAATGTACGCAGTAAGAGAGGTTGAACGTGGTTGGTTAGCAATATGGCACTGTTGGTGATTGAGCTCTACATACGGAGTAGTATTGCGCCCAGTAGCCGACAACCAACAAAGAAACCAATCACATGACTAGAACCAGCTCTAGTAAGTTTCAATACCGTATCCTTGTATTTGCTTTACCAGATACTCGACTTTTAGTTAGACGCGTGAAAACAAGAAATGCAATACCGCGTCTTCCTCTACCACCGCCGCCAACCTCCCCAAACATCAACATGAGATAGAGACGCCCAACTCGACCAATTCGATGTACCATTTGCCTGTCCCGTCTGCTGCTTCTTCCTGCGATGTATCTGCCTCGGAATCTTATTTCCCAGCTTTACCTTGACCTCCTCCGATCCCACCATCCTCTCTCCCCGCCCGTACTTATACTTGCCGCCCTAGAGCCAGATGCTTTGTGTGCATGTCGAATCTTGACTACATTACTCAAACGAGATTATATTCCTCATAAAATACAGCCAATTAATGGATATGGCGATTTGTCCCGCGCCGGAGAAGAGCTGGTTCGTCCCATGCGAACCACGCAGGGCGGGAGCGGGGGAGTGGTCGTCTGCATGGGCGTGGGAGGCCTGGTAGATTTAAGTGACATATTAGGTCTCGATGTGGACGAGACGGGGAGCATGGGTGGTGTCGAAGTTTGGGTCATTGATGCTAGAAGACCCTGGAATCTGGGGAATGTTTTTGGAGGATACCCCGGACGCGCTGGGCTGGAAGAACAAGATTTACAACAGAAACGCAAGGGCGCTGGGTTGAATAAAGGATGTATCACACCATCTTATAAGTCACATGAAGGGGGAATAATTGTTTTTGATGATGGCGACATCGAGGAAGAATTAACGGCAGAAAGGGAGGCTTACTGCGCGCTCCTAGAAATGCCCGAGTTGGATGAAGATGACCAGGACAGCAACGATTCTGACAGTCCTACGGACACAGACGAAGACTCTGGAGCTCATACGAAGAAAAGAAAGTCATGGTCCGGTCGCGACGACGATGATGACCGCTCCGATGACGAAGGGCCACCGCGACAAAGGCGCAGGAGCAACTCTGTTCGTACCATTATATCACAAACTAATTTCACACTTGGACTGATCAACTATTGTAGGGATCCTTTATAACATCGCCAACCCGTTATCAACGCCAACCGCGAGATTCCTCCCAGTCATCTCGCTCCCCATCACCCTCCTCAGGCTCCGAATCTCCAGGGGCGCCGAAACAGCCCTCGGCGCGCACCCTACGGCGTCGGTTAGTGCGACTAAAACGAAAACACGAAGGGGTTTTACGAGCGTATTACTCCCTGGGCACATCATATTCTGAGCCAATATCATCTCTATTATACTCGCTTGCATCAGAACTTGGCCGGGAAGATAATGACCTTCTGTGGCTTGCAATTATTGGTGTATCCAGCTTAGAGCTATCAGGACGAACCATGGCGGGTGTCGGGATATCTAATGCGTCAGAGTCTGGAGGTTCAGCTGGCTGGGGAGGTGAGCGAGGTGAGCGCATTAGGCAGGTGCTCCGAGACGAAGTTCGTCGCTTAAACCCTCCCGAACTCTCCGAGACTGGCCGTGAAGCTCAAAGGAGCGAAGTCAATGGCGTTATACCCACCACTGGCCGCTCACCCACCGATACTTCGATTCTGCTTTCTCCAGAACCACGATTCCTCCTCGTTCGACACTGGTCTTTGTACGAAAGCATGCTTCACAGCCCCTACTTGGCTGCCAGACTTCATGTTTGGAGCGAAAATGGGCGTAAGCGTCTGCACAAACTTCTCGCCAAAATGGGTGTGAGTCTTAGTCAATGTCATCAGAATTATACTCATATGGACATGGAACTCAAGCGCGGACTGCGGCAGAAGCTACTCAAGTATGCTCCAATGTACGGGCTGGAGGGCCTGGTGCCCCAGGCATCCTCGGGAGCTCAATTTGGGACTTACGCTGGCTGGGGATTTGTACGCAGTTGGGGTTGGAAGGCATGTTTGTCCGCCACCGACGTTGGTGTGATCATTGGCGCTATACTTGAAGTCGGCAAAATAGATCCCACTTCATCAGATAGTGATCGGCACCATTTTCAAAAAGCCGCCCGGGAAAAAGACGACAGTGCGACCAATGACGTTTCCGATCCGAGTTCGGACTCTTCCCAGATCCTTGCCCGTTTCTGGAGTGCCTATGATGCAATTTCTCTAACCTCATCCGAGTCCCCAACGAATCTCCTCAGCTCGCTACCCCTTGCACAACATCTGCACCGTGCGATCTTACGCACGGGCACCTCACTACTTTCCAAACATCAAATCCGACATTTACGTGCATTTAGAATTGCGGTGGTCAAGGATGGGCCAGATGTAAAACTTTTCACCAACCCTGGCGCATTAACTAAACTCGCGCTATGGGTTGGGGAAGCTGTTCGTGTTCAAGAGCAAGAAAAGGGAGACGGAATGAGAGTCGGCGGCAAACGGGCAGTCGGGACACCACTCGTCCTGGCTGGCTTGGACGAGGGCAGGAACGTCTATGTAGTCGTTGGAACCGGTGGTGGGGGTGGGGTAGTGGATTTTGCAGCTCTCGCGCAGCGACGCGAGGAGAGGCGGAAAAAGAAGGAAGCACAGGAGAAAAGGAGGGCGGAAAGGGACGAGAGGCGGGCTAAGCGGGCGGCTGAGAGGGCAGAGCGTGGAGAGGAGGATGATGGGACAGAAGAAGAGGAGGAGGAGGANNCTGGTTCTGATTCTGAGTCGGATGACGATTTCGATGAGCAGAGTAACATTCACAGCCGAAGTATTGCGCGCAACCGTTTTGGAATTGCGTTCCAAGAGGTTGTCCACGAGACGAATGCGCGGGTGAGAATTGACAGCTTCGAGCATTGTGTTGTGGAAGTGCAGAAGGAAGACCTGGGCGGGTTTCTTGAGGCGTTGAGTTTCAGGAGCGTTGTTGGGTAATATGTGTGGCTTGTCATTGCATGATGCCGGACATTGCAATGCATTGTCAATCCTGCAACAGACCTCTCATAACCTCGTTATGGCTCCGACTACATCTGTTGAGCATACTACCTTTGATGTACAATTCACGAGCTCTTATCAACGTCGGGTTGCCCTTCTTTTCCTTTCTGCTACGCCATCCCATCCGCCATTTTGCTTATTTTTTACCTCATCGGCATTTATGATATATCCCAACTATTTCCCCAGTTACTTCTGAAGACTTTCCAGCGTGTTGGTGTTAAGTGGCGTCTCTCATCTGTTACTCGCAATATATCCC
>QGQJ01001091.1:0-22919 GCA_003206725.1 Blastomyces emzantsi
AAAAAAAGAAAGCTAAGAAGTGGTGGTTTCAAAAAAAAAAACAAAAAAAAAAAAAAAAAAAAAAAAGGAACAAGATAGTTATTAATACTAACTAATAAGGTAAGAAGGAGTAAACCAACTGAGGAAAAGAAAACGGGTACGGACTGCCCCCTCCTCTACGGGCGGAAGCTGACATGGACATGGTCCCTATGGGGAAATGTTAGCAGACATTATTAATGCTTCGGCCGCCGAAAGAATCAGCAAAAACTCACCAATGATTAGCAGTAACGCCGCCTCTATTTGGCATCTGCTCCCAGCTTCCCCAACCTCGAACCTTTTCGCCAGATTCCCAGATCTTCTGGCCCCAGATGACATAGGTGACCTTGAGCGAGCCGGCGTGTCGCATGACCCATTCCGCGAGCGGTTGGCCGTTGGGGGAGTGCGCCTGTGCAAAAAAAGGGGAAAGTATTAGTATATTCATATAAAGAGAATGGTGGAGATCAGATCAGATCAGTATCCCTAAAAGGTAAGAAAGAAAAAGAAAAAAGAAAAAAAAAACGGAAAAAAAGGAAACTTACTCCAGTCATCAAATCCAACGCCAAACCCAGCGGATGCTCCGACTTACCCGACCGCTTCCCATAGCAGAGCACAGACCGGACCTTGCCCGGATTTGCACCGAGGATCTTATACCCAGCATCGATCACATGGCGCTTGCATCGATTTTCGGGGATCTTAACGGGCGGCGCCGCGGGTGGTGGCGGCGGTTTCTTGTTCGTGCAGCACATCACGTCGTTCGGATCATTGGGGCACGTCCAGGGATCCTTCGACGTGCCCGCGCCGGGTGTAGCGTAGCCCTTGCACGCAGACTTCTTGATGCAGACGCCTTGCACGCCTCGGGCATTACATTTTTTGCCCGCCGGGGGTGGTCGGGTTCCTGGGGGCTTCTTGGTCGTGCAGCACCATACGTCGTTCGGGTCCTTGGGGCAGGTCCAGGGGTCGTTCGACGTGCCCGCGCCGGGGGTAGCATAGCCCTTGCAGGCGGACTTCTTCATACAGACGCCGGGGACACCGCGGGCGCTGCAGCGCCTGCCCCTTGGGGGTGGGGGTGGTTTCTTGGTGCAGCACCATACATCGTTGGGGTCGCGCGGGCAGGTCCAGGGGTCATTTGGGGTTCCTGCGCCGGGGGTCGCGACACCTTTGCAGGCGGACTTCTTGATGCAGACGCCGCGGACACCGCCAACGTTGCAGGAGCGGGGTGCGCGTTTGGCGAGATTGCCGTTGTCGTTGCCATCATCGACGTCCGCGTCCGCGTCCGCGTCGTCGTCGCCGGCCATGCTGGGGTCAAGAGGGGGTAGCTCAGCTGTGCAGCATTGCCAGCCATTTGGTGAGTGTTTGCACCAGTCGCCGGCGACGGAGACGCCGTTCCATGCTTTACATTCGGCCGGGGGCATGCAGTGGCCTTCTTTGCCTTCAATGTTGCACTGTTCCCATCGCTTTGATTTGACGGATACGGCGGTGCAGGAGGCCGTCAAGGCGAGGAGGGGGATGAGGTATCTCATCTTTCCTTTTCCTCGACGTGAAACCTCTACTCTTTAATGTATTCGACAGAATTAACTGGGGCGAAAGAGATAATAGAGGAGGACAACTTGCGATCGGAGTACTCCGCCGTTGGCGCGTTGTAGAAGGGTTTGTTGTTTGTGGTTGCTATTTCGGATGTGATGAGAGCAGAGGAATTGTGGTCATCGATGGCTCTTTTATATCTGTGGTACACCTTTTGGAGCCTCAAGATGGACAGCGCCTCTCAGCCTCATCCCCACGCTATCTGTGCCCCCTGAGGCTCATACACCTTCCCTCAAATACGAAGCAGTGAGATGCTGCCTTTGATATTCTTCGACCAAGCTTTCTCCAAGACTGGGGAATGCGCTTCTTCCTCATTCAAACTACCTTGGCAATGGGCGAAGTTGAAAGAGATTCGCGAATCAGCTGCCTCTGGGTCTCAAGAGGCCCTCGCCCAAACCAACTCTTGCCAGCTGAGATCGTCCGTATTTCTTTTGTTGTAAACGAGGCATTGTGGCATTGTAGTGCCGAAAGGTCCAGAATCAGGCTATGAAACGGGACAGAACCTGGAGAGCTTCATCCGTCCACAAGTGCTGGAGACTCTCAAGCCAGTCATGCAGAGCGGCAAAAAAAAAAAGAAAAAGCTTTCCCCGAGTCCTTGCTCACGAACCCTCAGAAGGGTGGGGAGAGAGTTCCCATGATCTCAGCTAGCTAAGCCGCAACTGTAGAACATGCTTCCTTGTGTTTATGCGGTGAACGTCTTTGGAGATGATCGCAATCTGCGCATAGACTGCTCTCCGGGGGACGAAAGAGGCAAGAAGCTGTTGGCAGTTGATATTTATAGAACACGAGATCTTCACAGCAGGGTGTACCGCACCAAGCCTTTGAGTTCGAAGGTTATGCAGTGCTTGCTTGGTTGCCAACGTTTTCCGGCTTCTGAATGGTTCGTTGGAGATCGGCCCGTTCGCCACAGGGTCAAGGAGGTGGCTTGTAAAGTGCCTGTCCCTGTTTAGGCTCTGCGGCGACGAGCTGGGGGCCGCTCGTGTTTCTTCAAAGGTGATCGACATTTCTGATTTTTGGATCGTGGAGGCTGAGGAAGATGTTGAAGATACGGGTTACTTTTGTGCTTCTGTTTCCTTGTCATCATCTTGTTGTGTCTGCGAATAGATAGTTAGATAGTTAACTTAGGCCTAATTGAAACTCAAAAAGAGGTTGTCTGTAGCCAGCAATCCAGCAACTTACATGCAAAATTCACGCCATCCACCTAGCCAGTGTTCACTTCTCCCGATGTCTTCAACTCCCCCATCCCTTGGCACATTCTCCTCCATGAGATTTTGATACCAGAGATTTAAGCTTGTGGGGACACGACTCCACTCTGTCGGCCCCAGTCCCGCAATGAAGCTGCTCGCTGTATCTAGCGGATAGCCTGGGCAAGCTGGCCTAAGAACGCCCTTGTCGACAGTGGGGCTATGCAGCCAACCAGAGCAGAGTGCTGAGGACTGAGGAAACATGAAACAACCTCGTATCAGAGAAGAATCGAGCTGGCGTCCGTACCTCGCACTAACATTGCTTTGCGAATGCGAGAGAAGCTGAAATACCACGCAGCAATAATACCCCATGCCCACGCGGAATCATTTCATTGGCAAATTTGGGGATCATGATCGGATACCGCACCAAGCGAAACATCCCCCCCCGGGTGCTGTGAACTGGCCAAAATTTTATAATGAAAATGGGAGCTTTGAGATAGAATCGCTGGTTTTGCAGGTCGGTCTGAGGCTGTGGAGGGGACTTGGAAGGTCTATCAGGCCAGGCCAACCTTGGTCTTGTGTTTATGGAAATGGCCCATCGAGGCAGACGCGATATATGACAATGCAGCAACCCTATTCACAGAAAAGTCATATGTGATCGGCATGTTTGCGCTTGTTTTGCAGGGCCGAGATTTGCACAAGACAAAGGACAGATATAAGACTGAAGGAGGACTAAATAAGTTGGGCCATTCATGTCGAGGACAGCGTCAGCTTGGGTCCGGCTCGATTGAACAAGCATTGTTCCTCAGCGTCCGTCCTCATGCACCATCCCCACTTAGGCCTGTTATTTAGTGAGGGTGGAGAGCCAGCGAACTCCTTCTCAGACATAATTCTCTCGGCTCTGGTGCTGCAATAGTCATCTTCGTGAGTGCTCACCAGCGCAGTAACCGCCTATGGTTTCGTTTTGGCACCTGAAATCACAATGGAGTCCGAATCTTGAGGAAATCCCCCCTTCACGCAATTAATGATACCCTGTCCAAGCCCGACTCTGAAAAAATTTCCTCAATAGCACGGAGCTGGTTGGCTGTAGGGAGAGTCGATGCCACCCCATGCTTTTGACAATGGGACCTAGAAGGCTTTGTTTCCTATGGGATAACACCCATTTATGTATGTACATGCAGTAACCGCGATGCACCCAGCACATGAGTTTTACAAGATATTCCAACGTCACGACACTGACTCTATCATCAAGCAATATTTCTCCCTCCTTGGTCATTATTGAACAACCAGCCTAGGGGGATGGGAGCCAGCAACTGTGTCCCCAATTGACAGCCATGCCAGCACGTACAGATTTCATTATTAAAATCCTATGAAAAACTGCTGCAGGATATGCATCCCACGCATCCCAAAAGCATCTTTCTCTTCCGCATTTTTCCTTTTCGGCCGACCAAGTACCCGGCCTCTAGATTATTGAACTACTCCTTCCACTATGTCTAGCCAAGGTTCATGGAGTACTCCATGGGACGCATGTTTTCTAGATTGCATTCTTGCGACGCACACCTGGTGCTTGGGTTCGGTCTCTCCTCAAAACCAAAGTTGGCCAAAATTATGGCTGCAGAAACAAAAAAACGAACACCGTCGCTGATCATTCTTCAATTTTGCTTTGTCTCAATGGACGTACCAGGCAACTTTCGCCCCGGATCGCACCATGGTGCATGGAGGATTGTGAAGAGACAATGATTCCTGCCCACTCGCCGTGCCGGTCCTGGTGGTGTTCTCTATTTATATGATCCTCAATCCCGCGCTCGATCTGTCTCGAGTGTTGCAATGTTGATATACATCCAAGTGACACATCCATTCGAGATCTACACCGGCAACATCTAGCCGCCGAAAGAATAATCCCCTCTCACCGACTATGAAGTTTATCACCCTCTGTTTAACTATATTGCCCGCCGTTTTCGCCCTTCCGGTGGAACAACAGAAATGCGCATGCCCCAAGGTCTCCTGCGTTAAATCCTGGCCAGAGGTATATTAAACTCCTATTTCCACATGAGTAGTCTGAGGCATGACTCAATCAACAAGATGGGGGAAAGTTTACCTGACAGAGAACGATCAATAGGAGTGCAAGTGCTTAAACACTGCTAGAATGCAGTGCTTTTTTGATTGTGGAGGCCCATACCCACAGCTGCGAGTAAGTTTATGTCATAAGGATATATTTCCATGTCCCTCAGTAACTTTGCAATATTCGATCGAGTAACTCCTTGTGTCATCGCCTTTCGCTGACAACGTTCTCTTCTAGAGCTGTGAAGGACCCCGGCCATAGTGATCGGATGGTAAATTGAACCGGGGACGTGGGATTAACTTCTATTGTGATTGGGGTAATAATAACCAGACAAGAGCAAAATTGATTTGGTGCGCTGATAGTAGTTACCGACAATCTGTTGATCTACTTGATTGCGATTATTAGGATTATAATTACTATCCATTATCATTATATTTCCTAGCTATGTGATAGAAGGGTTATTTACATCTCTGACCTAGGTACTCCGTAAATAATTCCCCATTCCAAGACTTGGACAGCGTGTTGCTTAAGCAACGAACACAGATGCTCGTGTGCATTTGATAGCCAGCTTGTTGTATCAAGTTCATGTTCTTGTGGAAGCCCTGGGCTAGATCACGTGCATTGACAGGATCACATGACCCGCTTCCACCTCCCTTCTTGAAAAACACCAGATCTTTTTCTCATATGGATGGTAACCCCGCGTCCTTGCTTTTACACAAGGTTATCCTGTCGCGGCGAGCTTAACCGCGATTCTCGCTCACCTGGGAGGCGTCCTGGCACCATGGCGTTAATGGCCTGATAACCACCACGAACACAGTCTGCCTCAATTGCTTTGGCTCTCAGAATGCTGGTTGCAACCCGTGCTGTATCCCCGTTGTAGCACAGGACAAGAACCCGCCGTTCATTAAAGTTTGAGGAATGATTGACCTGGCCGAAGATATCCTCCAGTTCCAGCCATTGTGCTTCCAGCACGTTTGCATCTGCGAACGGGCTGGGCTCCGCCGAAGTCAAGCTGCTGAGCGGGATGTTTATAGCATCTGGCAAATGCCAGCTCTCATAGTCGGCTTTCTTCCGCAGGTCAACTATGTAAGTCTTTGGCTTTGCCCTGATGGCAGTCCAGCAATACACTTTTACTGCCTCAGGAGGCTCGTAGAGGTGCGGAAGAATGTCGCTTGGAAACCGTTCCCAGCTCTCGTCATAACGGTAAGTATCAGCCTTGACCAAATTCTGGTGACCTATTAGTGTCAAGTCCAATTTGCAGTGGATTAAACGAGGGCGACATTCATTCCGACTCACCTCGTTATGTATAGGGTGGAATTTCTCCGATCCCACTTTCTGGAAATACTCGTCGATGTACTGGTATGGCAGATCGCAACATAAGAAAACGCAGTGAATTAAACCATCCGGGCCCGCTAGACCTTGCAGGGCCCCAGCCGATTTGCGCTTGTCCAGCATTTGAACCAGCCCACTTAAGTTGAAACCGGATGACGGACCACAGACCAGCCCTTGTCTGCAAAGGTCGAGAGACAGCGAATAAGCTCCAGGGGATCCTACTTCTTCAATTGCATCTACGGCCTCTTTCCACGGGAACTGAACTGGTCCGAGAAGAGCATGGGACCTAGGGCCTGGAGCTCGGTCACCCGGAGCTGTGCAAACCCCAAGCCTGAAGACGGAAGGCCTCGCCTGCTTAAAATATGTTCCGATTCCTGCCATTGTTCCCGATGTTCCCATACCGGCGCAAATAACGTTTATCTCAGGGAGCTGATTAAGAATCTGTGGCCCTGTCCAACGGACGTGTGCTTTCCAGTTGTTGTCATTTTCGTATTGATTTGGGTTAACAATTTCGTCAGAAACAACTGCCATCCTTCTTGCGCTCTGGATCCCGCCGCGCTCGTCATGTGGGTCAGGCTGCGAAGGCCCCCCGAAGAGGGTGATGTCGAGCCCGAAAAATTGCATCAACCTCAACTTTGCGTGGCTCGTTTTGTTGCTGAGATATGCCCTGACATCGCTGATATTGTGGCATATCCTTGCGATCATTGCCATCGAAATGACTGTCGAGCCAGAGCTGTATTCAATAATTGTTTTCGTTTTGTCCGGCACAACACTGGTTTCAAGCATATTCATTGCTAAAAGTGAAACATCGGCGTAAGCGTAATCAGTTTCATGCGTCTTTCTTCAGAAGTGCACTCTTGCGGAAATACGAACCTGGGACCGCCTTCACGTTGTTCGCAGGGTGCATTGTCATCATTTTTGCATATACCCGTACTCCGTGCTCATAGAAGGGGTTCAGAACCTCTGGAACTTCTACAAGTGGAAGTGGAGGCTGGAAATCCGGGTTGAAGTATTTTTTCAAAGCATCGGGCCCGGAATATACATTCAAAATGTTTGGCTTCGCCATTTTATGTTTGAAACAACTGTCAAGCAGCAAAGAAATGGGCACCTAGCGGAATTTTTTCTTCAGAAGATGACAGGCGGGACAATTGGAACAGAGCGGCCGCGAGCCTGGACATTTATACAATACAGCATGAGCTATCACCTTCCACATTGAGAGAAGTCATCCCTGTTCCGCCGCTGTTGCATAGGTGTACTTGCAAATTGGCATATGGAAAGGCAGTGACCCTTCATATCCTTAAAACAGGGGTATAATAACATCTGACCGAATCATGATATAACTTGGACAGTTTTTTTTGAATTGAGGGAGTGTTGTCGGGTTTTTGCGGCCTCCTTGAATTGTCAATCTGCCAGGTACGCCACTTCTTTGTTCCCCATATTTTGGCATTTTGCCCTACATTGTCTTCTCCCTATTAGGCAGACCCACAGGGGTAGCTCCCAAGGTTCTCTTCTGTTATCGTTTTGAGTACCGCATCTCCTCTTATCCAAAGAATGGAGATATTGTTTACGTATGAGGACGCTAATGGATCTGATAAGGTACCTTTGTGGAAATTTTATTTTTACGAGTACCCTGAATGACATAGTTCGGGCCGCAGTTCCGGGAGTTTGTTGCCCTGGCCTTTACCAAGATTTCGAAGCCCTAGGGATCGGTTACATACTGACAACTGCTAGTTAAAAGCGATTGAGGCTGTTTGCGGAATATTTCCCTACCTTCGGCTCGCTTTCACTGGATCCTGCGCGCGGCATTTTCAGAGCAAGTAGGCGGGTACCTTGATACCCTCACTAGACCTTAACTACCGGACCGCTCGGCTGCAAAGTCCTAATTTCATCGTTCCTTATTTACAGGACAGTTTAAAGCAAAATCACTTCTAGCGGTCATTTCCCTCGTTCATGAAATTGGAGCGCCCTTACTCTTCTCTCCATCCATGCCTTACTAGTACACGAGTATCTCAAATATTTACCTATTATTTTATCGCTATCAGGCTATTTGGGGGACGGAAATCTAAACAAATACCCGCCTGTCATGGGGTCAACACAACCATCAATCTCAGATCCGTCAGACGCCTGCGAGTCTATAGTAATGGCCATAGATCCCGAGAAAAGTCCTTATGTTTTCAATGAGCAGACAAACTTCGTCCCAAAGCGTACGATCATTACCGTGAGTTTCATGACTTTAACGTGTGTAGCAACATCAATTGCGCTAACCAGCTTCAGATATTTCTGGCATGCGCCAGTGTTGATTTGCTCGCATTGATGGATCAAACCACTTTAGCAGCTAGTCTTTCGATCATCTCAGATGAATTGGCTGCTGGGGATCTAACGTCCTGGATTGCCACAGGTTATTTTGTGTACGCCCGCTAATCTAGTTTGTTTTCCTTCAAGGCAATACGATATCTATTAACATGAATGCAATTTTTTTTTTTTTTTTTAAAGAACTTCGACATCTTTCCAGCTACTCTACGGCCGTTTTTCCGACATCTGGTCACGCAAAGTGATTCTCTACATTGGCCTCGTGATCGTTTTTATAGGGTCCCTGGCGGCCTCTCTCGCACAAACTGCCGTCCAGCTAATAATATTCCGAGCCTTCACTGGCATTGGCGGTGGTGGGCTAATGACCGTGGCCCAGATGATAGTCAGTGATACTGTTCCTCTCCGAGAGCGAGGAAAATATCAAGGAATCCTGGGCGCTGTCGTGGCCCTTGCGAATGGCATTGGACCTGTCATCGGCGGCTCTCTCGCGTCGATCTCACCTGGCTCGTGGAGATGGATATTCCGTCTCAACCTACCCATCACATTACTAACAACTGGCTGCGTGATGTTCTTCATGCCCCTGAAAAAAGTAGAAGGAGACTGGAAATTGAAACTGCGAGCTATAGATTTTACCGGTGCTCTACTTGCCCTTGGCGGGACGGCGGTGCTCTTGCTAGGCTTGATATGGAGTGGAGGTGATTATGCATGGAACTCAACCCACGTCATCGCCACATTGGTTGTCGGGTTTTTCTTCTCGGCTGTGTTTGTTCTATGGCAATGGAAGGGAACGTCTACGCCCCTTATACCGATGCACATTTTTAAATCTCGAATTGTTAATGGAGCCAGTCTGACCATGTTTATCAATAGCTGGAATTTCCTCGTCCAATTCTACTACATTCCCCTATTTTACCAGATGGCATATGGCTACTCCGCTACCAAGGCTGCTTCGTTGCTACTTCCGATTACGTTAACTCAGAGTACGTTTGATGAATTTTTCATAGGTGGTCGAGCAACTAGGGCCCGCCGCTAACCCATATTTCGTGCCCTGCTATCTTTACTCCTGTTACTGATCCACATTAGCCGTTAGTAGCACACTGTCGGGCATTGTCGTGCACTGGTTAGGCCGTTATCGAGAGGCCATCCTCCTTGGATGGATTATGTGGGCAGTGGGCCTTGGTCTATTCTCAACGCTCGATCAATCCTCAGGTGTTGGAGAACAGATTGGCTATGGAATATTAACTGGCTTTGGCCTAGGGAATACATTGCAACCGTGAGTAAAAACGAAATGTGAACACCAAGTTATTGATTTTAACCATGTGTTGAGCTATGCTAATAATAAATTTTTCCAGAGCACTTATTGCAATACAAGCCGGTGTTGGGCGGCGTGATATGGCTGTGGTGTCATCATTTAGAAAGTGAGTGGAGAAGTAAACGAAAAAAAAAAAGCCAGTTACTGAATATGTGGCAACCGCTCTACAGCTTTATTAGAAATCTCGGCGGAACCCTGGGACTTGCCGCCGCCGGAACTATCGTACACAACATCCTTCTATCGTCCGTTTCACATCTCAACCTTAGTAGGTCGCAAACCAGTAAACTACTTAAGAGCCCTGGTACGTTCCTTTCCACACTGCCGGAATCGGAGGCTTTCCGTGTCCGATCCGTCCTTGTGCCCGCGTACCAGAAGGCGTTCCGAATCATATTCTTAATCGGCGCGGCGCTGGCCGCCTTGGCATTCTTCCTTGCTATATTCCTGATGCCGCAGATAACTTTAGAGAGACCGGATGATGATGCGTTGAAGAAAGAAGGGAAGAGGAGCGCTAAGGCGCGCAGGAAATTATCCGGGTGAGAATAGCGGTTGAAACGAAACGTTTCATAAACGACAACGGCGCAGAGGGCCTTTCGGCAGTAATTTAATAGTTTTTTCAACAATTTAAGTAAAAGCATCAATAGACATAGACAGATCTTTAATCAGAATATAACAAGTTTTGTTACTTGCAATTCTTCCTCCAACCACCGTAGAGAGCTATCACGGACTATTTACCTACCTACTTCATACACATAGTAGGGTGGGAGATCACGATTTGCTAACAGTGCGCCCTCAAGTGTGCTTTTTTGTCTTTTCAACATGCGACAATACATTTCAGCCGACCAACGCTGCTCCTAGCTGTTGCCCATAAAAACGCGGAGGAAGCGCCGGTCCAGAAAAGGAACGGCGTTAACTACTTGGTAGCTGGTTGGTTAGTCGTCAGGTTAAGCTCATGCTAGCTGCACCCAGGTTCCCTGGACATCGAACGCCACATATTGCTATGTGTTCTGTGCAAAAATACCCGACAACAGGCTAGTTACTCGGGCCAATTCCAACCGTGCTTTGAGGGAATTTCTTACCATTCTCATCATCCCACCGTGATGTATTCCTTTCCCCGTAGCTACCTACCTATAAGTCCGACCCCTCCGAAAATGCGGGGAGAGGAACGAGAAAAAACCCCCCAGGCAGCTCCCCGCGACTCCCGAACCACCAGAGCACAGCATGAATGCTATTTCTAGCTTCACCGTTGCTTTAGGGATGCTACATCACTGCCTGTTGGGGCAAAGAAATGCAACAAAAATGGATGATCAATTGAGGATCGGTGAGAGAGAACTCATCCTGCGCTTTGCTTTTCCTCCTCTCCCAGGATCAGCATTTATTTAGCCTTGTGCTACCCCAGGCCCAGCATGGTGGTACAGTACAGCTACTAGCAACAAGTCTAGAGCAGGTTTGCCTGAATGCGGGGGATGACCATTCAAGACCCTATTTAATTCGGACATCAGCTCCTCCGTGTTTTTACAATTCTGTGTTGAGGAGTGGGAGGCGTTCTCTACAATTATCTTTGACAAAAGTCATATACGATGGAGATTAACGAACCCAAGCCTGACAGCGAGGATGGAGCGGGTGATGCTATCAAGACCTTGGGCAATGAGAAGCTGGTCGACATATTGGTACACTCCAAGCCTAACCCGCTCGGAAAGGGATATCTCCGCATGTACCTCTTATGTGCCCTTGTCTTTCTGACATCAACGATGAACGGTAAGCAGTGTGGGTTAAACGCAAATACTGTACAAGCTTTATGGAGTGAAATATCTTCAGAAAAGCCCTAACTGAGCGTATTGTATATTTTGAATAATAGGACTTGACGGCAGCTTGATGGGCAGTATAAACACTCTCCCCAACTACGTCAAATACTATGACCTTCCACCAACAGGCAATGCTAGCACAGGGATTGTCTTTGCCATTTTCAATGTATGGAACCCCGCTCCCATATGAATATCTACAGGCCGTTTTCTAAAACACAAACGCTAGGTTGGCCAGATGGTCGGTGCCCTCTTTATTTGGATAGCAGACTGGAAAGGCCGACGACTACCCATCTTTCTCGGCTGCTTTGGGGTCTGTATCGCGACTATCTTGACAGCCCTGGCTCCTACTCTGAGCGTGTTCATTGGCGGACGGTTCTTGTTGGCATTTTTTGCCATCGTTGCTTGCACCGCTGCGCCGCTGTACATTATCGAACTTGCGCCGCCCCAGTACCGCGCGACGGTTGCGGGCATGTATAACACATTCTACTACGTGGTCTGTAGCTTCATCCCTCGGCAACCCCTGTGTCCTGGGCTATTAGTTAACCCCCCCAGCTTGACACTTTATAGGGCTCCATAATTGCCACATCCTCAGTTTATGGAAGTCATAAACACCTCGCACACCTGGGAAACAGCGATTGGCGTGTGCCTTTATGGATTCAAATGCTTTGCCCCGGAATCGTGTGTTTGGTGATTTGGTTCTGCCCTGAATCCCCTAGATGGTATTGTGAATTATCTCTTTTTTTATGAGAGGACTAGTAAACTGATCGCAGCAACTATCAGGTTGATTGGAAAAGAACGCGATGATGAGGCAAGGGCCATATTGGCCAAATACCACGCAAACAGTGATCTTGACCACCCATTGGTTAAACTTGAAATGGATGAAATGGTCGAGTCTTTGAGAAAAGAAGGCATGTTGACCTGGCGAAACTTTTTTGATATCCGGGTACTATTCAAATCTCGTTCTCGCAGGTATAGGATGATGCTCAATATCTCATTTTCTTGGTTTGGGCAATTCTCCGGTAACAAGTATGCTCCAACAAATCCCAGGACATCCCAAAGCAATTTTTGTAGAAAGGGTCTATATGTTGCTGACGCCAGACCCATTAATCTCCCAGCGTCGCATCGTACTACCTTCCCTACCTCCTTGAGAACGTTGGAGTGACCGATACGGACACCAAGCTCCTCCTCAACATCGTCTACGCCATTACAGGGTGGATCCCCGCAATGGTAGGGGCACGATGCCACGATATAATTGGGCGGCGCAAAATGTTACTTGGCTGTACAGCGGGCATGGCAGTTTGCCTTGCGATTGCTGCAGGGACCGCAGCCGACTATACCAACACTGGAAGTAAAACGTCGTCATCTGCCTCCATCGCGTTTATATACGTGTTTGGTTCGGTGTTTGCATTCGCATTCACGTCGATGCAGCCGATATATCCTGGTGAGGTTATGTCGAATGATATGAGAGGCAAGGGGATGGGGGTTTACCAGCTTACAGCTGGTGCGGCGGGGTTTGTCAACACGTTTGCGGCGCCGGTTGCATTGAATAACGTGAGTGGTCTGTCTATCCATATATCCAACCCTCCCCCCTTTCCCATTGCCAATCCCACAACATACTATCCCCTATTCTTCTCTAACAAGGAGACATGATGATAGATCAAATACTGGTTTTACGTCTTCTTTGTCTTCTGGGACGCGTTCGAGTTTATTTTTATATATTTCTTCTACGTGGAAACCAAGGGACGCACCCTGGAGGAGCTGGATGAAGTTTTTGAAGCGCCTAACCCGCGGAAGGCCAGTACGGCCGCGATTGTCCTGAGACGACATATCCCTGTTGACGAAGTCGATCAGGAGACGAAGAACAAGAGTGGTGTTTAGTAATAGGTGACTGGCCTGCCACCGGACTGCTAAATACTGGAATCCTAGTCCAGAGATACCCAAGGTTTTACGACCCTAGATAGCCCAGTTCTCCACTCTTCTGCCATAGCCTGTCGAATTTAACAGTTAATTGTCTAAGAATGCGCTAAATATGTTTTATGTAAATCTATTTTGTTCTTTTTATTTTATAGTCACTTCACTTGAAAACCACCCGTCGCCGTAAGCTTTTGAGAGCATGTTACATATTTTGCTAGTAACATTCCCCTCAAAGCAAAAGCAAAAAGACGTATCGATCAATCAATCAATCATATTATAAGCAGATCTACACTTTTCCTTGCTATTTATCATGATAGCAAGCTCTCCCGAGCATTCCCAAAATAAAACTCTATATCGTCC
Source organism: Blastomyces emzantsi (assembly GCA_003206725.1). Taxonomy (NCBI): domain Eukaryota; kingdom Fungi; phylum Ascomycota; class Eurotiomycetes; order Onygenales; family Ajellomycetaceae; genus Blastomyces; species Blastomyces emzantsi. The sequence goes on from QGQJ01001091.1 coordinate 13,873, forward strand.
AATATAATCCGTACCTTGGATCGTGTCCTATGGTTGCCCAAAAAAGTCCATTTCCCTAACGCCATTTTCAAAATTTCCCCCTAGGTATAGTTACCAACCGCCATCAATCATAATACGTAACACTTACCACTTTGAAAATCTCCCTCTTCTCTCCCACGCCTACATTCCCGTCCCCACCCACATTAATATACCCCGATAGACTGCCTGTCTCGCCGCCGCCGCCGCCGGCAGTCGACGATGAAGTAGACACATACGCTATCGAATAGCCCCTCTTCTTGCCATCCCCTTCCCCTTCCTCATCCCTATTCCCCACCGAAAACAAAATATCCACCGGCACCGCCTCCTTCCTCGAAGAAACCAACCTCCCCTCCCGCCCCAACCACACCTCCATATCAAAACTCGATAACAAGAAGGGACCAGACTGATTCGTTGCGATGACGTCAATGTCCGTGCTGTTATTGTTATAGTAATGGATGACCCACCGGGCAGTTTTGGAGCGGTATTTATCCGTTTTGTGATTATTTTCCTTATTATTATTATCATCATTAGACGACGGCATTGACGTTATTAATGGCTCTGGTGCCGCGCTGTCGTCATTGGTAGCATTTGCGTCCACACGCGCGGGCCGGTTGTGGGATAGTAGGCGACCGTTTTCATGTTCGAAAACGAGATAGCGGCCCTCGGTTAGTTGGCCTGTGCATATCTTATAGCCTTCTTCGACAATATTGGGTAGTGTGGAGGGCTGGGCGGAATATGGGGGAGGCGGTCGTGGGTCCGGGAATTGCGATTCACAGACGGCTGAGCCGTCGAATTCGCCGCGGGAGTCGCGGTGGGGCGGTTTGGGTTTTGGAATGTCCGGTATGGAAAGGTCGGGCTATAGGAAGATGGTTAGGTAAAGAGAATGTATATGCGTGTGTTCGGTGTGGAGCACAAATAGTTAATCATGTTGTGGAGTGGGTATTTCGGGGACATACGTTCTCGAAATCCAGTGCGTTTAGGAGGTTTGCCATGTTTTCCCTCCTCCAGGGCACCATCTCGTCTGTCCTGATGTTATCATAACCTTTTGCGCTAAGCCATTCTTCAATAAAAAGGATTTGCGAATTGTGGTCTGCGTGTTCGGTAAAGACGTGGCCGCCGCGGGTCCAAGGGGAGACGATGTAGAAAGGGACCCGAACTCCTGATAATACGATTATTAGTTTTCGGCTAATAGCGGTTTTGGTTGCTAGCGATTGTGTATTTGAGAGCTAACAGCCGACAGTATGGGGGGGGAATGTACGAACCAGGGCCGGTATATATGTTTCCAAAAAGATCATACGGGTCTTCCAACCATTCGCCAGGCGTGTTTTCTGGGGAGTGATAAGGAGGGACATGATCTCCCCAACCACCAGACTCTAAAAGTTCGGTCAGTTTGGTTCATGTTCCAACGGTGGTGGGAGAAAAACATACCATCGTAGCTAATCATGAGTAGGCTTTTACCATACTTTGGTCCCTTGACCACAGCATCTACGATTTTGTGCTGCAACCAACCTCCGTCAGAAGGAGAATACGGTGCGTGTTCGGACAGTTCTCGTGGGCCGACGATGAAGCTAACTTGCGGTAGGATACCTAGAGCAGCATCTGCATAGAAAGCCTCCAACCCTAAGTATGCCATTCCCTTCTGTGACAATGCTGAGTCTGAGGATGCATTCTGGAACTGCTCGAACCAGGCCAAGGGGTTGTCATCGAAGTTGTCCACTCCTTGGTAAACTTGCCAGGAAACGCCTGCAGTTTCATATATGTCGAATATTGTTTTCCATTTGAGAGGGTAGCAGTTGAGATTGGGGGCCTCACATCCTAGTAGCTTAGTTTAGCTCAAAAAGTTCACCCGCTGGAGCAGAGTCCAGAACAACTCACCTGGTGTTTCGGTATTATCTAAATATACGCCTCCTTCATCTGGTGACTGCGGGCTGCCAGGTGCGTTGATACTCCCACTAACTAAAGTGACACGATTCGGGTTCGTTGCAGTGATTTGCGATTCCTATCTCACCATTAGGTTCGAACGTTGCCTCCTAAAGCATGGAGGGAGGCATATACTTGATACATATCCCCGATAGTCCATCCTTCTGCAATGGCAAACTGAACAGGTAGGTCCTGTCGTTTCAGATAACCCCAGCTCCATGGCGTATTATTCCTTGCCCATCCATCATTGAGTCCGCCATTGATGGAAGCGTGATTTTCTGCGTAGCCATTGCTTCCAGCAGCCATGCACTGTATAGCTCGAGACCAGTTTCCCCCCAGATATCCCAAGTACCACGGAAGTAGGGTGTCCGTGTCATTTGACAAGCTCGAATCCACCGGTCTATAAAAAGTAAGTATTACATCATTTCTATATAGACCGGCGCCAGGGAACTGACTGGTACCACACGGAACGGCCATTCGGATTGATCTGTACGTTGGGGTCATTAAACCCCCTTGCGCCCGCCATAGTTCCGAAATACTTAGAGAGATTCAGTTAGATTCCGTACATTCGATAGCTCTATCATTGATAGAAGCATACCGTGTCCCATGACCGATTTTCCTGCATAAATATAATGACATGGTCGATGTCCTTTAAGCTTCGAACGGCTTCGGGTCGGTCAATTAGTAGAATCAAGAGGACTGCTGTTAATAAACCGGCTAGCTATATGGCAAAACTCACGGTCAGCAAGGGAAAATATCATAGCCGAACAAGATATACATACTGCAGTAATAGCTAATCCTATTTTCACCAAACGAGAAGCCATCTGACTAAACTGCGAGATACTGAAATGGTGTACTTTCGAGTTTTAACAGAGGGAGCAAGAGGTTGCAGAAAAAAGGACTGTAGATTGGCGGATATAGTCATAACGTCCGCAAATAGCTCAGGTGAGATTCACTTCGGATTCCGCTAAGGGGAAGGAGGGAAAGAATACTTTGTATAATTGACTTCCGCCTTTTGCCGCTGATCAATCAATTACCATTTGAACGGCGTCTCGGTTTGATAGAGGTAGAGCGCAATGGCAAGCACACGTACGCAAATCTGGGCAAACGCAGACTAGAGCATAGAACCTCCATGTTTGAAGCTGCTTCCAAGAAAGCTAAGAAGCTCTATCCCAGACGTCAAGGGTGTCAGGTTGAGGGCTTGGTTGAGGGCTTCCCCAGGTGGCGGTGCAAGCAAGCAAGACGGCTAAAACTCAACCCCTCAGCAAGAGATAAAAAGGCAGCTGGGTAGCCACCAAACTCTCTGTGCTGCCAGCAGAGCCAAGCAAACTGATTCATGATCCGTGTGAGGGTGTTTGTGTGCAACGTGCATGTCAGTGTCAGCTTTGCTTCTAACCCCGGTCGTTGGGCTCTATCTCCATCGGCTTTTAGCACAGCTCCCGGATGGAACGAACATCCAGCCGCCGGAGAATACGCCAACCACGCGGTGATCTCCAAGATCCTCCAAGAGCTTCGTCACAGCCAGCTCAAGCTGATACGAGTAGCCAAGGAGCAGGCTGGTCGAGCAGCTACTTGGCGGCTGTCGTCATCTTCCTAGTTCTGTTGGTAAGTTTCTTGGGAGCTCTGGGACTCCCAAAGTCTCCGAGTTATTCGTCCCAAAACCGGGTTCCGGGCCAGTCGCCGCATTCTGGTGCTCAGAAGCTATATCCCGAGGCGCATATTTATCGGCCTGTGACAACAATCCGTCTTAACTGGACGGTGACTGCGGGTTATCGTCGTCCGGACGGTGTGCTGAAACGCATCTATCTTTTAAATGGTGTGTCTAATGCTTATCCTTGCTCGGCTAACTACAGGATTCCTCACTAGCGCGGATGCCGATCGACTAACATCCAGCCGTGTCCAGGGCAATTTCCAGGCCCTGTCGTTGAAGCCCGATCTGGAGATCGTTTGATCGTTGATGTCAGAAATGGTTTGGAGGATGAGGGTGTCTCGGTGCACTGGCATGGCCTGCATATGAGAGGTGTTTTTAACATTGAATAACGCAGTAGACGTTCTGGTCGCTAACATCGTCAAGATGCAAACCGAATGGATGGCACAACAGGGGTGACCCAGTGTGCTATCAACCCCGGAGATTCCTTTCGCTATGATTTCACTATTTCCGATTCGCAGAGCGGAACGTATTGGTATGTTTACATTCCATGTCTGTATGTATACATAGGCAACGTACTGATGTCTACTCAGGTATCACGCTCATTCCGGCTTGCAGAGAGCAGATGGGTTATACGGCGGATTGGTGATTCATCGTCCTACCCCAAAAACTATTCGAGGAACTCAATCCCGAAACACGGAATCAGATATCTTGAAATATAAGTATCAAAAAGAAATCCTTCTACTAGTTGGGGACTGGTACCATAGGCCTGCGGACGATGTCCTGAAATGGTATTTGCGGGCAGCCTCATACGGGAATGAAGTACATTTCCCCTCTCATACTCCAATCTAGGAAAAACTGATAATAATATTTTCCAGCCTGTACCGGATTCTCTTCTCATCAATGGAGCTGGTCGCTTTGACTGCGCCAAGGCAGTCCCAGCGCGTCCTATTGACTGTTCCAGTGAAACTCCCATGCCTCATTTTATAATAGACCCTACCCAGTCATACCGGGTCCGAGTCGTGAATACCGGGTGAGCATTCTTTCTCAGACCCTAAAAAAGAATGTAGCTTCCTCTAATGCGAGGCCTTAGGTCTCTTGCTGGGTTTTCTCTTGGGTTTTCCCAAGGGAATATAAGCCTTACCCACGTTGACGGAGGCTTGGATGCGCAGCACTTAAAACAATCCAAGGCGTCCAATTCGAAATCCATAGGAATTCTCTACCCAGGCCAACGAGTAGATTTTATTCTGCGGCACCCTCGAAACGCGCGCGCGAAATCCTCCCTCACCGTGGAGTTGGATCCTGAGTAAGAGTCAATCCTCACCTAAAAACATCATCTTCCTTTATACCTCCAGCTGACAGTATTTCAGATGTTTCAAATACCCTAACCCAGCACTTACCTTTCCCCAAGCCTTTCCGATATACAATACTAACCCAAACAATATGAAAACATACAATCCACGGCCCTTACGTATTCGCTCAAATACTCACATTGACCTCACTCAGGTATCATCCGCTGCGGCTCTGCTCTCCGACCTTCCACCTGAAGCCCAGCAGACTTACGTTGTTTATACAAAGATATCCCAAATGTCCAAGAACCAAAACGTGCCTTTTGGTTACTTTAATCAGACGTCATGGCGTCCGCAATCAGTCCCTCCATACCCTCTGGCCGACCTGGATCCACACCACTGGGATAAAAACCAGTTCGCGATCTCGACAGGGAGTAAGCCCGTCTGGGTCGATCTTGTCGTTAATAATCTAGACGAAGGACCCCATCCCTTTCATCTTGTAAGACGATTCTAGACATCCATCTCTTTACTTCCTTCCTTCCTTCCTTCCTTCCTTCCTTCCTTCCTTCCTTCCTTCCTTCCTTAGTTCCAAGCCTAATGGTGTTCCCTTTCGCGCCCCTGCCCAACATCTATCCCTAATTCAGTAATCCAATCTCGATCAAACACTAAATTAATCGAAAACAGCACGGCCACAACTTTTTCATTCTCACTCTCCATTCCTCATCTCGTGGATGGGGCTCATATAACCCATTCAACACTCATCGACAGCATCAACAATACCGACCATCTTCAAAGGACCTTGCTAGAGCCCTCCTGCGAGATACAGTGCAAATACCACCACGGGGACATGCCGTCCTACGGTTTCGCGCTGATAATCCGGGCATCTGGCTATTTCACTGCCATATCCTGTGGCATTTGGCAAGTGGGATGGCAATGGTGTTTGACGTTATGAACGGAAGATCTCAGACAGGGAATGGCCACGGCCCGGCTAGTGGGGGAGGCATGGAGATGTGTCGATATCTATAACTAAATTTGGCATTTTTCTATTTCATTTAATCATAAGAAATTGAGGTGAAACAGAATTAGAACAGATGAAGACAGACGTAAACGTATCAATATTTAAATCCATCTGTAAAGAAGATACTGAGACGTTTTCATTCCATGAAATATACCATAAGCTTAAACCAATTTCCCCACACGCATCCCATTGAGCCTAAGAAGAAAAGTTGAGGGATAATCATTTCTAAACAAAACGTAAATACGGCCTACTCCATGCGGATTGCCGATAATATGTTCCACATCTCTTCTATTGCGTGACACATCCTACTTCCCGACCCGAATATATAATCGTGATTCTCTTTGTTTCATAGCACTATTTTATCCTGAGAACCAGTGAACAAACTTCAGTTATATGACACCACAAAGACTCCATATCCATTATTGCACGCTTGAACGGAGATAGGGATATGTTTATATTAGCTGATCTTCTCAAGAACATCCCGTTCCGCATAGGTCCCTGAATCAAGGTATTTCCGTCCTATCGCTAGAGATGGATGTTCATATCATGAAAGATATTATTATAAAACTTTGGTATCATCGTGCCGTGTTTTTTGTTAACAATTGCGCAAATTTTCGTCTTCCCATTTCTGACGTCTTCCAGAGAGGGTGAAACGACTCTCATTGTGTAGCACGGGGCAGGTGTCCCGCAATGGAGAAAACGAGTCCCAAAAATTTTTCAGGGGCGGAGCCATGTCCTTGCGTCGTCCAAATGTGTATTCACAAGCTCTTATATGTAACATTCAACCCGGAACAAGTCCTTTCGTTGCACAGGGTTTGGAAGCCAATATATCTAAGGCCCAGAAGTTCTCGCAATGTCACATATAACTTATCGAAAATTCATCGTCTGATTTGGCTAAATTTGCCAATCTTCCAGTCCTATCAGCCACAGTAGCCTTCTCACCCGTCGTGGATCTCCAGCATTCGAAAGCGAATGGAAATATATCTCGGTTCAATAGATCGTTGGTCTAGGCCACATATTGTCGGCGTCGCTACTTTGTTAACCTTTGTAGTTGATAGTTCGTACTATATTCTATCATCATTGTCATCGTTGGCTCTCAAGATCGTCCAGAGAGCCCGGAGAACGTTCGGTTAGTGATTATCGTGCTTGGGGGTGCAAGAGGCATGATGTCGTACACTGCATATATATTTTCCGCCAGCAGTTAGATGATGGAAAGGAAATATTATAATAGAAGTGAAATTCGGTCCTCCTTGGAATCACTGGAGTTCGTCGTTTTGCTCCTTAGTATCATGGTTGATCCTTTTTTTGGCAGGCTTCGCTAGTTAGTGTCTCGCATCAAGGAAAGTCGATACGCTCAGCAGCAAGAAATGTTATTTTCAACAAGCGCGACGACAAGGGTTGAACTATGGTTCGCAGCTGCGAGTCATATTTCCGCTTCCTGGATTTACATGACCCTGCATCTGAGTATAAAACCTCGCAGAGGGCTAGGTATAAAACCCGCTGCAAGAGTCCAACGTCAAGAGAACCCAAATGTGAGAATGAGGACAGCTAATTCCCCGCCCGAAAGACTTCTCTCCCGCCAATGCCTTCAGCGCTTCGCCAATCCGGCGTGCTAAATCCCGTGATATCCAGGCGATGGATATAAGCCCAAAAGAACCAGTACTACCAACGTTGAGGATACTGCAACTGTTATACCATGAAATGGCTTTATATTGCCCTCAAGCCTAAGTGTTCTCGGGGTGGTGTGCAGATATGCATGCACCATCATTACACATGTTCGGCATGCGATACGCTATATGGCGGCTTGCAAAAAGGGAGAGTCGTCTGGCTTTTCGACAATGCCACCTGCGGTATACTTTTGGCCATGCTACGGCCATAGCACACTATATGTACTGTACATGTACTGTACATATGTACCTAGAGAGACGTGAGTTATTCTCCCCGGTGCTAGAGCGAAAAAGCAATTTTCAACAACTTAGCCCGCGAAAGATCGTGCTGACAAAAGATGTTGATCTTCCTCATATTTATTCAAAGGGCAGTATCCCATCTCGGTGATTCCTTTTATTGTGATTGATGATAGGACATATATCACTTCACGTCTTCAGGTAAACCTCCATCAAAATTTCGCATCATAAGCTGTGTCCGACCCGGCTTTTCATGAGACCTTTTGGCAATGGAGCCAGCCGCGGGTATGAGGACGGAATCTCATGAGGCATCCCGTGCTTCTACTCAACAGACGAATCTTGAAGAGACGTCTGTAGACCAAGCGGCAATTTTTCTGTGCCAAACGACAGAATACCCACCATTGAGCCCTGAAGCAGAGCGGGAAATGGTACGAAAGATCGATTGGATCCTGGTCCCAATGGTTAGTCAGTACAGTGATGTTTGCAAAATGACCGAGCTGGGGAATGGCACGCTATATTTCCCTACTACGTGCATCGGACGGTTTTTGGCTAACAGTCTCTGTATTTCCGCGTTCTTAGCTCTTCCTTATCGCGACGCTCGGCGCAGTCGACAAAGTGGCATTAGGCACGTCAGCACTGTATGGCTTGCGGGAAGACCTTAATCTCGAAGGCCAGGAATATGCTTGGGCGGGGTCGATTCTTCCTATTGGTGTATGTTGGCTTGGCCAGACGATGCACAAGAAGTTGAATTTGGACAAAATATCTGACTATTGTTGAAGGGAATTTTTGGCATGTGGCCTTCGTCCTACCTAGTTCAGCGCTTCCCGCCCGCCAAGTACCTCTGCGTGTGTTCAATGGGTTGGTCATTGATGGCACTATTGATACCAATTTGCAAATCCTCTCGAGATCTACTGACCCTGAGGTTTTTAATGGGTACGTCTAGCCATCATTCGTCCCATGTATCGCAAGACGTCCTTCTTCAAGGTTTTGTGTTTTCCACCAATCCTGTGCGAAACATCGTTTGGCTGAATCGGTCCGATAGGTTTCCTAGAGGCGGTAATTGTCCCGGGTACCTCTCTCATAATTGCAGGTTTCTATAAGAAGAATGAGCAACCTCCGCGAAATGCTCTCGTGTTCGCAGCTGCGAGCTCTGTCATCAATGGGTTCCTTTCATGGGCAGTGGGACATATTGGAGATTCCGCCCCTTTGGCTAAATGGCAGTCCCTATTTGTCATCACAGGTAGGAAATC
>QGQJ01001095.1:0-11440 GCA_003206725.1 Blastomyces emzantsi
GGTCTAGGGTCGGGTAACATAAAGCCGTGCGTGATGTGGGAATCCCCATAGAAGAAGATGAACAGTCCTACCAATCGGGTGTTGGTATGGGAAGAAAGTTGTATGATTACGTTGCCTTTTTTATATCTAATAACTGCGAGATAAATATCCTTCTCATCTGATTTGATCTCCCATTGGTACCACGCACGGGAAAAGGTTTTGACACTGAACCGATAAGCTTTTTCCTAAAAGCGTAGTATAACTTCATAGAGATATTTTGCTCGTGTTGCAGAAATAGCCAACTGGGTTGAGTGCCAATGGTAGCACGAACCAAGTGATGGTGTATGTACCTTGCTTTGAGCTAAGTTAAAATTATCAAATTCTATTTGTTATCTCATGTCTTGAAACTATTTATATATTAAAAGAATACAGGAAACGAAAATATGATCTCAATAACCACCCAACATCATGAAAACAACCGCTTTCCTTATTAATGATATGCGAAAACCAGTCATAAATGTGCTAAATATAACTATTAAGCGCAACATCCCGTACAGGATGCGGCTGTGCGTGTGGAACAGATATAAGAAATGTGCCACCGCTCACAAAGCGGGAGACCCTCCAGCAGCTGGAATTTCCAAGCGCCACCTGCAAATCCGTAGTTGATTTAAACCCCGGTGACACAGAGCGGGTTTCACTCATACGTCCTCGGCAAGGTGGGAATCTTCCGGCTTAATTTTGTTCTGAAACCCCTCTGTTACCGCCTTCCTGCCCTTAATGATGCATTCAGGGGTACTGCGAGTCTGACCAGGCCTGGAAACGCGCGAAGACGACCATTTTGTGTATCAACGGCCTCTCCTTTTCTTAGGCGGCTGGGTCCAGCTAAGTTTGCTAGGCTGGGTGCTAGGCTGGGTGCTAGGCCGGGTGCTAGGCACGGAGGTAGGGACAGCCTTTTGAGGCTGTCGAAACACTTTAGGATGCATAGCAGCCGCTTCGAGTTGATTGGCAAAATCTGTAGGTCTAAATTTCTTCATGCCATTTTCCTCGAATAACTGAATCCAGCGGCCAAACTAAACAAATTCAATTAGCCAAGTAAATATGAAACAAGGAATTGGAAAATGATCAAGCTTTGCAAGTGAATCAAGGAGCATAAAACTGAACAGGTGACTCTTACCGATGCTAAACGATATCCATACCATAGACACCGCTCGTTGCGGGCAGATTTGGTGCTGGGCATATCTCTTCCACGGCTGTCGTCTTCCATGGTAGGATCCGCGAAGAAATCAGGTGGATATAGTGTTTGCGACCATATTTGACTTCGAAAGAAGAAATCCTCTGGCAATTGCTGAGATTTAGTTTCAGTTGGGATCGGGAAGTTGGTGCTTTCAAGCCTGGATTCGCTGACAGATGCACGGCTCAATGTATTCAGAAAGATAGTGATCTTTGTCCAGGGAATTTCTTCCTCCACATACGCCATGGAATCCGGAACTAATGCCAGGCTCCAAATAAATGCAAGGGAGAGATGGACATATGGAATAATATTTTCGTTTCGGGTATGTTTAAGAACAAAATCGAGTGTATGGAAATTTAAATATGTGCTGTAAGTAAGCTTTTGCAATGGAGTAGAGAAAGTTGCATCATCAGAAGGAAGCTCGTTTTTCAAAGTGTTTCGGGAAGGCCTTGTGGAGAGCATGACCCAGTACTGCATAGCGTGCTGTAACCTAGCCTCCGAGCTCAGCTTTTGAGAGTCTATGAACATCCTTGTAAGGATGCCATCCTCCTCGCCATATTGTAACATTGCAGCAATGTTGGGGACTCCTATGCAGATTGCTGTCTCCCGGAATCTGAGAGTCTGTTGATTAACTTGAGTGTCAAAAAGGCCAATATATTTCTTCACATACACAATGAACTTGTGAATTGAACCACCGCGAAAAAGCATGGCATGCGAACCCACAAACCAAGATGGTAAGTCTGGTATGATGACAGTCTGTTTCTGAATTGAGTCCAAAGCCATCTGAAAGACAAACTCAACACGGCTCTTCGACATTTCATATCGTTTAATTGCCATAAGAGACCTGGAGTGAAAGAACAATTGCCGACCCATGTTGGGCTTTGAAAGATTACCAAGTCGGTGGTAAAGACTTCCTTTTCCAGGGTTCTCGTCAAGGGCCTTGTGATACCAACGCGATGAAACATCTTTCCAGGCCCTATTCTCAACAGAATCCCTATGCTCAAGACACATCATATAGCTGGTCAGATCACCAAGGCATTCAAGCCACAAATTTTTGAATATGGGGACCATTTCTATAAGCAGCGTCATTAAGCCGTACGCATGGTGGATGAAAGAAACCATGTAATCATGACTGTCCGGTCGTCGAGCTTTCATGATTTCTAGCAAGACGTAGACTCCCTGGTGGAGCATGCGAGACGGCATGTTATATTTAACAGGAATAACCATAATTTCTCTGTTGCTGGTTGGATGTTGCGTACATATGAGTAAATCATAATGGCGATCAAGGAGGTTTCGGTGCCATTTGACCAGATCAATCCACTGTTTCCCACTCAACTTTTCAACAAGTGCGATTTTGGCATCTTCTACAAGGCATCTCATTTCAGCTGTCAAAAGAGCCTCGTATATATCGGCAGCTTCACACACCAATATCTCGCATGTCAGCTCCTGAACATCACATTGGCGGATCATGGTAGTTGTTTCCGGTGGTTCGGGGTCCTCCTCGATACCACTTGAGGCAGATTTAAATGTAAAAATTTCCTGTAGCTCGTCTGAGATAGTTTGGTCTGGCTTCCATTTATCAGGAAAGAGTGATGGACGGGAGCTTGATTCTGGGGTAGGAGCACGGCCGCTTTGAACAGGAGTGGGAATCAACCCCGGCGTCGCTGGAGCATCCGGATTAGATATTGTAAAATCGAGAACATAGTGCGTTCGCAGATGCTGTTCATTGTTTCCAGCTTGAAGATGAGAGCCACCCTCAGGTCGGTTTTCATCAGAGGCATTGCCACGTGAAGAACCCGCTGGGATTCGACGCTCTTCACATTCGACGGGGGCGGCGGACCGTTTCTTGGCATTTCCTCCCCGGCTTGCTGTGCCTGGCGGAGTGGAGGGCGCTGGGGGTCTGAAGTCGTCGAGGTTGAGGCGCTCCAGTGCATGATGGTTGGGCTGCTGTTGCTGGGTGGGGTGGACTCCGCTATACGTTTCGGCAAAGGCGACGAAGTCAGTAACTTAAGTATGGACCAGAAAAGAAACCATGCGTGGGCTGGGCTGGATCTGCGCGCGCCACCCACTCACCCTCTCATTGGTGCTTCCTCTTCGTCAAGGGGCGACCGCATCCGGAGAGCGCGAGTTTCATTGGCCGATTGTTTCTGTTTCTTCGTCGCCATCGCTCTTGTATTTTTCTTGCTTCCTTGGTTCCTTGATCGACGATTGTGAGAATCGCGGTCTCGTTGTTTGTCCATAGCAGGGACAGAGAGAATGTAATCGACTGACACTCGTTGGAGTTGAATTCGGCCGTCGTGAGAAATGTGTTTATAAACGTATAGATTAAAGTTGGCGGAACCCTTGGGAGGGGATTTTTTTAAGGATGATGCATCTTCAAAAAGCAGAAATCTTGGGAAAGCTGTTCGGGTTCTTTCTTTTAAAAGCACTTTCGAAGGTCTTCCATCTGAACATATCCCCAGTTCCGGGAAATACACTCGCCCGGGTGTTGCCCTTCTTTATCTAAACCTCTCCCTGACAACAGCTCCCTCTAACTACGTAAGTTAGTAGGTCGATGGGGTTTCAAAAGTTTGCGGCAACCATCAGCAGGAAAGCACCCGCAGCGGCTTCCAGCTTGGCCGGATTAGTGTCCCACGCTTGCACTAGCCGGCAGCCTGAAGCCAGAAGGCGAACCATTTGCGAACGCTGGGAGACTAACTTTACCATCGCCCAGGTTGCAACTGGCTCGTGGGATTCTGCAAGGCTGGAAAGCCAAAACTGGCTCTGCGGCGCAGAGAATTAAGGCTGGCTTCTAAGATCTTCCACACGCATTCGCAATAATCTGGATATAAGTTAGTTACCCGTAGAACTTCCGAGCATTGATTGATATCTGCCTTTTGCTGGCGTTCACTCATAGACAGCGAGAGAACTCGCAAGCGTTTGTTAGACAGGCTCAACTTGCCCCTCTTTCGCAGTGGGAATTTCTTTATCCATGGGAATTTGCGGCTGCCTTCTGAAACCTTCAGCCGTGGGTTCTGCCGGTATTTAATGATTCTCCCGGCTATTTGAAGTGTTTATTGAATCCGTCGCATTGGGGGAAGATTCAGTTGGCTGGTTTTTTCCGTTAAACCCCCGACTTTTAAGCGCGCTGCGGGAGTCTGGAGATCGAGTTTTATTCCCCCGTTTTTTATTTTTTATTTTTTATTTATTATTTATTATTTTTTATTTATTATTTATTATTTATTATTTATTTATTGTTTTATTACCCTCGTGGTTGGTGGTTGGTGCCTACGACTTCCCCCACGCCAGGAACTACCACCGGAGTCTGAGGCTTTGCCCTAAATTCCTCCTTTGGGAAATTGAATTGATGTACAGATTACGGAGTAGCCTGGATAACTAAACAATGCTCAACCCAAAGTTCTTCACCCGCCATGAACAGAATTTTGATCGTCCAGTCGACCATTGATTGTGCTGTGCAATAGTAAGAAAAACCGCAAGGCTAAGGGCGCTGGGAGCTCCCTCCTATGATAGTTCACCCGGGCAAAATCGTCCAACTGCCTGTGGCTTTCGCACTGGGCGCTTAGTGTCATGTTTTCTCAGGGCGTTGGCGCCCTCATTCCTAGCCAGCTATTTTTGCGGCCTCAGGCAGGGAGCCCTGATGGATTCCGGAGCATATCGTGGTTGATCTGATGTGTTCACCCCCGCGTACTTGTGATGCATGGTGCTCTGCAAGTTCTCCTGTTGTGGCGCTACGAGCTGCACATTGAGTCTCTCATCATCATACCTAGTCTGCATGAACATGGCATCTAAGAAGACAAGGATATGCCCGAGACGCCAATCTTATCTCCAGCCTAGTCTTCTGGATTACCCCGCACCTTCAAAATGGGTCTGGGCGTGTGGATTTTCTGCCTTGGCCCTGGAGCCTCAGGGTCTTTATCAAATCAATAAGGCAGGAATCTATTCAGTCTCGAAACATCTTTCGATGACGAAAACAACGTTGATGGGTTTGACCAGGCCAACCATCGTGAAAATTGCGCATTATTTCCCCACTCCCACCATGCTAGCCATCGGGATAGGCCATTTGCAATGGGTCATTCGCTACTTCAAGGTTTCAGCAGCACACCTTGCAAGAATTATGATGGCAGCGTTCAAGCCGCATGCTAAACATCCTCTGCCTGTTTGCCCTATACTCTTTAACCAGGCAAGGACATGAACCATCTCCCCCCCCCCCCCCTTCTTTCTTTCGAATGTGATCGCATGACTCTGGCGAAAACCCAAGGCTATGAAGTGCACATGGACCAGAGCTGAGGTGGGAAGGGCAGCTGCGATTCAAGATGAGCACGGCTGAAGAGATGTTATTTTGAGCGCCAAGCCAGCCTTCCCGTTTTCCTTGGGACGGTTAAGGGGAATTGCAATAACTAATTGGTTCGCATGTTGTATCACTTCTGCTCCTAGTAGCATCTTTCTCATTTTTGCTGGGTGCGGATTCGATGACGCGCTCCATCCGAAGGAATATCTCCCCCATCCAATCCACCTTTCCCCTGGTTAAAGCTAAACACTTTGTTTTTGGAAGCCCTTCAAAATGGCAAGCACCATCATGGCCGATTACACATATCCTATTAATGACCTAGGAATGATTAGTAGGCTGTTGTCTGGTTTCTCCTCGGGGGGGTTTCAAAATCCACCCCAGCGGCTAGAAAGCATTGGAGGAGGGGATCGATGGCTTAATTTTCGTCGGTTCGACCATCAGCAACCGAAAGAATGAGCGCGCCGAGAGCAATCGGATAATTGAACTCAGCAATAAGTTCTGAATCAGCATGCATAAAATTGGAATTGCAGTTATTCGGCAGAGCTCCATGGCCCTGATCTCGCCCTGTCTGTTGGGCCCCTATACAGCAGCCTTCGCTTATGGAGTGAAAATTTGCACTCGTTGGAAATATCCATTTAGATCCGGACATTTCCTCCAATGGGTCCTTCCTTTGCCTCCCCAACATCGGATTAGGCGATCTTCACGCTTTTTGAAATGCGGGCCCGGCAGGCCAAAGTGGAACACCCACACCAATTCTTCCATCCCTCTGATGAAAACGCGATTTGACGTAGTTGGCCCCCGCGCGGCTGCATACTACGCGCATCAGGTGAAACTTCAGACCAATAGCCCGCGCGACGGATTAGGATTTTTACGAGATTTTCGTGGCTGGGAGCTTTGTTTTATTGAGTCAAGTAATGGTCGTCCTACACTCGTATGGCAGTGTGTTATTCTCCGTCGATTTGCAATATCGACATCAGTGAAACCTCACTTGGTACTGGCAAACTGGGGACGGATTCTCCTTTTGTGGTTAGCTCTACCCATGGGGATAGCAATGTCAGTACCGTTCGAAGAAGCGAATCTTCAAGTTTATCAAAACACTGCGGAATGTTTACCGAGTTTCCAACTAAATATTTGTCCATGTGAATTACGGAAGTACAAACACGCTCGCGGCGCCATTTTACGGACTCAGAAGGCAATATTATGTGTTGCAGTAGATGGAGGAAACCACCCTAGGCAGGGTTGCATTTGGCGAATGCATTACAAAAGAATGATAAACTCAAGGCTCGAAAGACTATACGGCTTTTCCCCACCACCAGGAATGCATGTCAGGAGGATTTTGCCTCGCCCGGGGTAAATACTCGTCTCCTCGCGGCGTTGTCGCGGCGTTATCGCCGATGTCAGCCTAGCAGCTACATTCAAACCCTTCCTTTCAGCGTTTTACCGCTGCTTTCCCACTCGCGCCTCCCCGACACATCTTCCGTTTCCGGATATATGAGTGATAGCCTCCAGCTCCAAGCGGGCATGAAAGGCCACTAACGTTTGATTCTAGAAAACAACATTTCATGGGTTGGGGTCGCATGAATCCAACTTGTCAACTGAGCTGCAGACGCAACTATATTTTTCTAACAGAATTTGGAAATTCTCGCGGAGTTATTTTCTGAGATGTCGTTTAATGTGGGGAGTTACATTTTTTTGTCAGCAGAGCAAATTGGCGGTGTAGTCGGCGAATGGAATTGATCAACCGACTGTCGAGGTCGGAAACATACCTTCATGAACGCCATTTGGTGCCCGCGTACCACGTACCGTGGACTGTATACATCCCTCTGCTTAATTAGCAGATAAACCCCACAATATACTGGGGCGCCCGATGGTAGAGCTCACTGCTGGTTAGCAAGCTCTTTTCATGTTGGTTACGACGGCAGTTTACAAACAGTTGAGGCAAACTCCCGATATAGAGTAGTTGGTTACAGGTTAACAGATTTTTTATATAATGCATAATCTGGAGCGTACGTTGCAACCAAGCAAATTACACGAGATGACACAGGCGACTTTCTTGCTCCTGCTGCCTCGCCGCTCTCATGCGCGTCGAATTATGCTTTCGTTTCACAAGTTGTAGGCAAATTTAAACTCAACTGAATCGGCGCTTGGGCAGCTAGTACCGTAACAACTAAGCCGCAAACTGATCTCTTCCGGCTTGCAAGGTACAAATTAAAAATTAAAAAAATAAGAGAGAAAGAGAGGGGGCAGATACTTCCTCATCAACATTATTAACATATATCACCGCTAGCTTTGACACACCGCGATTTTGGACACCAGTACGCGGAAGATCAACTCTGTAAGGTGGTTAACCCCCATATAGTTAGCTAATCGACTCGCTTGACTTCATGGTACAGACTAATGATCTGAGCATCAATGTAAAGATATACAGGCTTTGTATGATTAGTAATATAATCGCATAGGTCTGAGTGAGGAATATGATATAACTCAGCAGCTCTTCACTGACCTAGCCTCCAGTTTTAAGCAGCTGGAGTAGTCAAAGTAAGTCAATTTGACCCATGGTTGTTAGATATACGAAGCTGTCTGGAGCTTGAATTTGTTAAATTTGATTGGTGATAGCTAAGGTAGGATTTATCAGTGTATAAGTGTTCAAAGCCGCGGTGAAATAGTTATCACGGGTTGCATTGATGAAAGGGTACATACCTATTGGATATTCTAAGTGACCAAAACCATTTATACAAAGTGAATGACTAGAAAGCAGACATTCGTTCTAGAGATTCTACATCTTTTTTTTCTCATGGCAACGTAGGCAAACATGATAGTTCTGATTCATTCCATTAACATGAAAGCCGGATGATATCAAAGCTCGTGCTCTCCTTATTCGAGATTAATTCGCAGGCAGTTCTGTGGTTAGGTGGGGCCAAAGTTGACCTTCTCAGAACACCGCTCACAAACCCCTCAAGGTGTTGGAATTGAACCATAGTTTGCTGGTACATCTGAAGTATGGTAGTTACAAAGTTTAACACAAAATTCATCTTTTGAGACTCTGTGAATAAAAGTGTACTTATTTGATTTCAGGGTTGGCAATGGAGGAGGAATTAAACTCTATTAGGTT
Source organism: Blastomyces emzantsi (assembly GCA_003206725.1). Lineage (NCBI taxonomy): Eukaryota > Fungi > Ascomycota > Eurotiomycetes > Onygenales > Ajellomycetaceae > Blastomyces > Blastomyces emzantsi. The sequence continues at coordinate 8,611 of QGQJ01001095.1, forward strand.
TAATGGTTTCGGCAATTTAAGTTTCGGAAAAGGGCCCACTTAGCGCATAACTAGCCGCTAGCTTAATCTCACCTCTGCGGGGACGAATCGGTTTCCTCCCCGCAATAGCAAAACTGACTGCAGCGAACAAACCACACAAATGGGCGGAACGCCTTGATTGCGAGGAATGACCCGAGGTTGGGAGAATTACTGCTGTGGACTCGTACATTCTTCCCTACATTTCCTGTTTTATGCCCATATAATGACTAATATGCCCCTTCGAAGCCACAAACGGGCCAGGTGTGAACGGTGGATGTCGTTGATTGGCAATCCATTGTCTTGTCGAATCCAGCGACGCAATCTACGGCACTTTTGAATTATGTAATTGTGCGGAAGAAATTCACCCTTAGAGCTGCATTTCTGACACATACAAATTTATCCATGCTGACGGTCGGTATGTGCTGTACTCACCTTTTGCACGGTTCATCATAAGCTCGTACACCGCCATTCTGTGGAATGAACAATCTGACAAAAGTTGAGACAAAGACAGTTAACTCCCCAAGCAAAGCATATTCGTTTTTGTTGTTAGAAGGGATGATCTGCAGCAACACAATATATACAGTGCCCTGCCAAAGGGTTGAAACTTTTCCACAACTCAGTTTGGCCGTAATCCATGCCCAGTTTGGTTTTTGGCGAGGCGTTGTGAGTCTGCCTGTATCTATCCTTCCAGCCCAGGGTTCAATGAACGCAAGTTCTTGTCAGTTAGTCAAATCCTCAATTTGCAACCCGCCGTTGTCGAATGTGTGATGTTTATATGTGCACCGTTTCTAAACGGATTCTCGTTTCCATTCTGGTGTTTGGTGGTGGTACGATCATACAGACTCTGAGAAACTGCAGGAAATCAATGATCGTGACCGGAATCGAAAACTCGTAGCACCCTTGCTTTTGGTTTTGACTAACTACTTTATCCCTTCTTTTCTAGATGTCCTGGCAACCCGGGCACGATGCTGGTGTCATAATCAAACTATTTCCTTCTTTGAGTCGTGGCGCATTTCAATAAATGACAACTAGCAGAGCTGTGGAATAAATGGCAAGAAAAATGAAATGGATTGGTCGTGTGCCAGCCAGCAATCCATTCATGCAGCAAAACATGTTGTCGTCAATCAGCCTGTGCTTTCAAGGCTCTGAGCCTATGCAGGCGAGCGGTGAAACTTAAGTTCGATGCCGAATTTGATGTTCGGTGGTGGATGCCCACCAGGTTTTGCCATCGCTGCATGCTGGCTGTCTTTTTCCTGTTCTAGAAATCCTACGCGCTGGCAAGCCTTGGCAAGCAAATTTTATTCAGGCTACTATTTGATCTCACACTACGGAGTAACGGCGGGCAAGATGTCAGCGTCCGCTGATCGATCTGGGATGCTATTTCCGGTGCAATTTCAATGGGAAGTTCCAGTTTAGCGTACTGGGTGTTACTGGAAAACCGAAATCCCGAACCAGTAGGCAACTGAAATGGGTAATGTCAATTGTCATACGTCATACGTTTCTAAAAGGTGGCTACGCCTCGGCATACCTCCAAGACATATGAGGATATTGCAATAACGATCGTTACCTGAGCTTATTAGTAACCGGAAACGTTGACAATGCGATGCAGGAACAGTCATGCAACGGAGACGGAGAATTATACTTGCTATTCCCGCCAGGTTCGTCCAATTACCCAGCCAAACCAATCGTTAAATATCTCGCCCGACCTCACTCAGCCGCAGCTGGCTTTATTTTAATCCTCCAAGCTATAATTTTTTGTTGCGGCTTCGTGAAGTTTTCTTCACAAGTCCTTGGGCTCTTCTCAGACTGCTTCCCCTTCCGCGGCTGAGCAGACGCTCGCTCCCAAAGGATACCAACTGGTAAGATGCCACACTGGCCGCAGTTTACGGAAGGCAACTTGCGATCCAAGCAAGGGAGACATCGCTAATCCCGAAACCCGACTGCCTACGCGTTTTCCCAAGGCTCGTTGTGCTGGTATGCCGATTTTGAGGCGCAATCCAAACCCACATCCTTGGAGCAATAACTCGTGATTTCTTTATGTGCAAAACCCGAGGAAGACCGCAGCCAATATCTCGGAAGAAATCAATCCGAACGCGGAATTGAAGTACAACATCTGTCGGGAAAACAATATTTCTTTGTTGGATGTAACCTATTTATGCAGCCTTTTCTCCCTTTTACCGACCTGTCGGGATTTCGTTCTGCAATGGCGATTCCCTTTTCGCGGCAGAATTGCGCTATGCTGTTTAATCCAAGCTTTCTGCCCTGGGCATTTGTGATCTCATTGTTTGTTCTTTACCCTTAGCTCCTGGCATGTGTGTACAACGCATCCATAGGCTCTAACCAGTCTCCTGGGAGACTTGCTCTCCTCAATTCGAAGCGCGTGTCTCTGTCAACAGAACAGAGCCGACAGCGGTACTACTCATCACTTGCCGTGATTATCGGCGCCGCCTACCAGCCCTATTCATCGAATTACGAACAATGGAATTTGGTCGAAGAAACCATCCCTTTTATCGCGATGAATAAGACCACTTGCGAAAGCCATTCACGCCCACTTTCTGCATATTAACGCAGTTTGCATCTATTTCCGGACGCGCCGATTCCGTCCGCGCCATATGACGTACTCTCCATCTGGTTGCACCTGCCGACGAGTTTCAAATTACCACCTCCAAGCCCTGTCGATAGATTTGGATATATTTGCTGGTCGAAGCCCTGAGCCGATTAGCTGCCTTTTTCTGGCCGTATCCACAGTTTCTTGCAGCGCTCAGATTCCCCCCTCCCAGCCCCCCCCCCCTCCCCCTTTCCCCCCTTCTCC
>QGQJ01001099.1:0-13129 GCA_003206725.1 Blastomyces emzantsi
CCCCCTCCGCTCTCTCGCTCCCGTCAACATTCCCTCCCACTCTTCCGCCCGTCATGGCGGCCCATGAGACTGCCACGGCCACTGGCACCTCTCAGAACCCCGATCTACGCCGAAGAAACGTCCCCGGTTCGGAGAAAGATGGCAGTGGGTTTCAAAGAAACAGTCCCCTTGAGGTTGAGGAGAAAAGGAAGAAGCAAGCACCACGCAAGGTATTTTTTCAAAAAAATAATAATCATGTTTTACAATACCCATGACTCTCTTCCCTGTTGAGACATTGACCACAATCATCTCTCCAATTGCCGTAAGCTTTGGTCCATCAATTAACTCTGGTTTGTCTCTTCCGTTCATAGTCTACGTTCATCGATGTGCTGGACGAGTGGGAATTTATTATTGCTCCACTGATATTCACTGCATTCTCCTTCTTCACGCGAATGTGGCGTATTGGTATATCAGATATCGTAACCTGGGATGAAGCTCAGTAAGTTGTACCAGGGCCCCAATTGGTGATTGGTAGCCGGGGGAATGATAAGAGCTATGACATGGGATGTGCTGTCGATCCCGCTGCTAACCAACCGCGTAAACCCTGATAGTTTCGGCAAATTTGGCTCCCATTACTTGAAGCGGGAGTTCTATTTCGATGTACATCCGCCGCTCGGGAAAATGCTGGTGGGCCTCTCGGGATACCTTGCGGGCTACAATGGCTCGTTTGAATTCAAGTCCGGAGAGAAATACCCCCCTGAGCTTAACTATACTTTCATGCGTTTGTTCAACTCCTTTTTCGGAGCTGTCTGTATTCCCCTGGCCTACTTTACTGCCCGCGAACTAAATTTACGTCGCCCGGCTGTCTGGTTGATCACTCTGATGGTTCTGTGCGAGAACTCCTATGCGACCATCTCGAGATTCATTCTCCTTGATTCAATGTTGTTATGTTTTACCTTCACGACTACCCTCTGCTGGGCCCGATTCCACCGTCTGCAAAATAAAAGTTTCTCGCTGGAATGGTTCGCCTGGCTATTTCTAACCGGGCTGAGCATTGGCTGTGTTTGCAGTGTTAAATGGGTGGGATTTTTCGTTACTGCACTGGTCGGGCTCTATACAGCTGAGGATCTCTGGAACAAGTTTGGTGATCTCAAAATGCCCAAGGTAAGGGGGTTGGACCATTCAGTTCTTTTTTATTTATCACCGGAAGTATAAACTAATATGCCCAATAACAGGTCGTGCTTGCAGAACATCTTGCCGCTAGAGTAGTGGGATTAATCATTATTCCGCTGCTCGTCTACATGTTTTCGTTCTACCTGCATTTCCTTATCCTCGAAAACTCTGGACCCGGCGATGCACAGATGAGCTCCCTATTCCAGGCTAACCTGAAGGGCACAAACGTTGGAAAGGATAGCCCACTTGAAATTGCCATAGGATCAAAGGTTACTCTGAAAAACATGGGATATGGCGGTGGACTTCTCCATTCACACGTTCAAACGTACCCAGAAGGGTCAACTCAGCAGCAAGTAACTTGCTACCACCACAAGGACACTAATAATGACTGGTTTATCTATCCGAATCGCCAGGAACCTGATTTCGACCCGAACGATCCCTTGAAATACGTTGGCGACAAGGATGTCATCAGGCTCATTCATGCCCAAACAGGACGCAATCTACATTCGCACGCCGTGTCTGCACCGGTAACGAAAAGCCATAACGAAGTATCTTGTTATGGAAATGCGACGGTAGGAGATGAAAAAGACCACTGGCGCGTTGAGGTAGTCAGTGACGTCGCCTCTAAGGACCGGTCGAAGCTTCGCACTTTGACGACTTCGTTCCGCCTCCGACACGCTGTGCTTGGTTGTTACCTTCGCGCTGGCACTGTCAATCTCCCGCAATGGGGTTTCAAGCAGATTGAAACCACGTGTGTCAAGGAAAATAACCCTCGGGACACATATACTCACTGGAACGTTGAGAGTCATGTTAACGAAAAATGTAAGGTTTTTCTCTTGCCTGCCGTTTTTGCTTCGATGAGGCCGATCAAAATGTCTGATACCTATTTCTAGTGCCACCTGGTGACCCCGGTTCCTATAAATCCCCCTTCCTAAAAGACTTCATTCACCTCAACGTCGCAATGATGACCTCAAACAACGCTCTTATCCCCGACCCAGACAAACAAGACGACCTCGCCTCACAATTCTGGCAATGGCCTATCCTCCACGTCGGCCTGCGCATGTGTTCCTGGGACGACAACATCATCAAGTACTTCCTCCTCGGCAACCCCATCGTCTACTGGGGAGGCACCCTCAGTATAGGCGTTCTCGGCGCAATCCTCGCGTGGTACCTAATCCGTTGGCAACGCGGCTACGACGAGCTCAGCCTCGCCGACATGGACCACATCTACTACTCCGGCCTATACCCGGTGATAGGCTGGTTCCTGCATTACTTCCCGTTCGTCGCGATGGCGCGCGTAACCTACGTGCACCATTATTACCCAGCGCTGTATTTCACGATATTGTCACTAGGCTTCTGTATGAATTGGTTTACGCAGAAGTTGCCCCGTTCGGTCGAGTGGGCGGTTTACGCAGTTCTCTATGCAGCCGTTATTGGGCTATTTGTACTTTTCCGCGATATTGTGTTTGGGATGGAAGGTTCGAGCTCGAAATGGGCGCATCTGGCTTGGTTTAATACGTGGCGGATTGCGTAAGTCTTTAGAGTGCTGGAGGGAAAGAAAAGGGGGGAGCAGACGTGTTGAGAATGGAAGATGTATGTATTGTTGCTATCTTATCACGCTACATTTGTGGTATTTATTTGCTTTTCCTTTTTATTGGTGTGTTCTCATTTTACAATTTCTGAATGACACAAAAACATGTGAAAAGAATAATTTTAGAGGAGAAGAGAAGCTTTTAATTTGTTTTGAAATACTTTTTCCTTATTTTGTTTCTCATTGTTTCATTCTATGTGTTTTTGTTTGTTATCTGCTTATTTCAATTGCCATTGGCAACATTCGCCTTGAAACAAAATATATATTTGATCAGGCATGGTATGGCTTTACACATGGAAATGGATGGTGAAGGACAAGAGTGATATGTATCAATTTGATATATGTACAGTTATCAATTTGGAATCTCGCTTTGCTATTTCCCACATTTTGTCGGTCGTAAAACAGGACAGGGGACGTCTATGGTGGATTTTTGTCTATTGAAAGAGGGGGAACAAAATTTCCTATCAGTAGTAGAGTCCTTTCAATGAGGGTTCCTTATTGCCCTCCCTCCTTTATTCTTTTAGTTTCTCTTGAGTGTGATTTTGAGTACACTTGGCCTCCTTTTGTGATGAGGTCATGCAGACAAGCAACCTGATATGTTACGTTCTGCGTCATAAACAGGAGATCCAAAGATACCAATAAATTTGGGGTCTTTGGTCAAATTGCAAAATTTACTAATGAAGTAGAACATCATAGTACGGCACTGACATCAAAATGTCTTTTTGATTCTTTGGAGGGAGGCCCGGCGGATAAATCTGCTCCTACAAGCAAATAAATAAACATCAAACCCCGTATTAAAATACCGTTAAGTATAAATGTAGTCATGTTATAAGAAAGATTATGAAAAGGGGGGGGGGAAAAAAGGAAGAAAACAATATTAAATGGAGGTATGATGCAACTAATATAACTCAGAGGGGCGTAGTAAAACAAGCGGTAGTGGTATAACAAGTCCTTTGACCCGGAACTATTTCTTGAAGACAATAAAGTGAAACTGGCCAAGCAGTGAGCGGGAATAAAGAAGAAGCAGAACTAATAAGATCAACAACATCCACCGCCGCCTCTCCCCATCGCCTCATTAACGCCCAGTGTAACCGTCCTCTGCACGCGCCCCGCACCACCCGCCCCTCCGGTGGCTCCAAATCCCTTAACACCACTCCGCCGGTCGTTCAAGTCATACCTCCCGGCCTCGATGTTCCGGTATATCCGCTCTGCGACCTCCAGGAACGCTCTCTCAACCCCTTCTCCAGACTTTGCACTCGTCTCCACGTAACGCGATACATTATTGGCTCGACACCAGGCCTCCGCTTCCTCTTTTGTAACTATAGCTTCCTTCTGCGGTTTACCACCGTCATCAGCGCTATTACTTCTCGCCAGAGAAGGGGTAGCAAGATCGCTCTTATTGCCGACGAGAATGACAACGATGCCTTCCTCAGCGATCTGGCGCAGGTCCTGCAGCCATTGCGTTAGGGAGGCGAAGGTGGAGGGACGTGTGATGTCGAAGACTAGGAGGGCACCGGAAGCGCCGCGGAAGTAGGAGCGGGTGATTGATTTGTAGGTTTCTTGGCCGGCGGTGTCCCAGAGGGAAAGTTTCATGCGTTTTTGGACGGGTGGGGATTGTGGTTTGCGGGGAGGGGAGGGCAGGCCGGACGGTGGTTGTGGCTGTTGATGGTGGGGTTTTCGTTTCGAGGGATCGCTTCCGTTCATTAATGTTGTAGGATCATGGGGGCTACATGTAGCGGCAGTAGTGGTGGTTATTTGGGACGGGGGGGTAATTGGGAGGTGAGATGATGGGTCAGTAGGCAACGAGGAGGGAAGGTCAAAGTCTATGCCAAGGGAATCTGAGGCTGGCGGCCCGACGGGGACGATGCGGGAGCCAAATTCAACGCCAATTGTTACATCGTGGGATGCGGAGAAACGACCTTCACAGAGGCGGATGGTGAGCTGCAGATGATCGCGTTAGTTGGACGGAATGCGAATAGTATATGTATTAGATGAGGAGATGGAAAAGGGAAAGGGGAGAGCACACGCTAGATTTACCGGTGCCGGAATCACCAATACAGACAAGCTTTGCGATGTAATCCCATGGCTGCGACATGAACGCAACTGGGTTGCGAGTTGAGGTAGTTATCCTATCCCGAAGGAGAGGTTAAATGGTGGGTGGGTTGTTGGGATAGCGGCCGGAGGTTTTAGCCGGGTAGCTGTAAAAACCGTCTAGAACAATTTTAGATTTGAGCGCAGCGGAGACGTGTAGAGCTGTGGCGACGGAATAGAAGAGCGGAATTGAACGTGGGGTTTTATTGTATGAAGGATGCAATGTTATGCGTGAGAGAGAGAGAGAGAGAGAGAGAGAGAGAGAGAGAGAGAGAGAGAGAGCTGCGAGTTAGAGCTCTGGTGAGGCAGTTATTTATGAGGATGAGGATGATGCTTCAAGCTAGCAAACGGGACTAAACGGGACGAGAGGTTCAGTTTTCTTGAGGAGTGGAGAGCATGAACCAACAGAACAGGCGTATCTGCAATAATTATATTGTATACAAAAGCAATATATATATATAAAGATATAAAAGATATATGAATATGAATATAAATATAAATATAAATACAAATACAAATACAAATACAAATACAAATACACTGCTTAAAAATGCTGCCCAACAACCTTAACAAACTGCGGCACATGACATGCGGATGACCTAATGCCGCCCGGCAGCTGCCTGCTGAGTCATGCCCTGCAGTGTGACTTGCTTGATCACAATCCGGCATCATTTCTCTCACCTTCGACTTTTTCAACTTCCCAGCTTCATTTATTTACCTATCCCGCCTCATTCTCCTTTTTTTGTATGCTCTTCTTTGATCCCCTTTATCTCCCCGGGCCGTGTTGCCTTGCCTCTCTTAGGGTTGTTGTTCTGTCTGCTTCTATGTCGGCCTCTCTATTCACCGACTCTTTTCCCTCTCCACACTCCAGCCAGTAATAAGAGGCACACCCACCCAACCGTCTCGCTGCTGGTCGTGTGCCTGTAACCATCTCTTTATTTTATTCCTCTACATACCTCCCATACTGCCATACGACTAGTTTTGATATATCACTCTCTATGTCCGCGACTGGACTGAATCTAGCTAGCCATGTTTTCGGAATGTATGGAGCTACCTTCCCCACACTTCCATCCCTAGTCACGTCATAATATCACTAACCGCCAAACCTAGATGCCTCCCGATTCCTAGCCCAGTCCCAGTCCAGAATAGCCTTCAGTCCTGATAACTACGAAAGACAAGGCGCAGACCGTCACAATAGGAGATTCAATCAGCCTTCTGGGTCTTCGCGAAATGCAGCCTCCAGGTCCTATCTTCACCGCGCCATTGGCAACCCATACCAACCAAGCTCTTCTCACATCTCGCCCTTCCCCTTTTCCTCAAGGGCCTCCATACAGCATGCCCCTCTCTTCTACAGTGCTGCTGATGAATTCAGAGAAGAAGATGATGAGCAGGAGCACGAACGCGAAATTGCAGATTTCTACGCCCTGCAGAGATCTCGACGCCATTTCGACTCAAGGCATCTGGAAGAGTCATCCGAGGTTGATGACGATGGCAAGCACTCTGAAAACAGTATAGATGCTTCTGGTAGTAACCATAGCAATCGCGGAAGAGGCGGAGGCATCAAGAGCTCCTGGCGTGCCGGTAGATCTAGTCATACCACGCCTGTCCTGGGAGGCAAACCCTTCGAGCAACTGGACGAAACTGATGAAAATGAGTTGGACGATAGGGGCAGCACGTGCGCTAGCTCTCTTGGGAAAGACAGGATGGTTGATGTTGGCCTGGAAGATACGCTGAGGAGTGATATGGTGAATGTGCAACGAGACAGCGCGCGCGATGATTTCGCTGATGATGACCCTCCACCGGCCGTCCAACAGTTCCGAAAACAACCTGACATCGCGGGGGACCATTTCCAAACTAGCTCCTCCTTCTTACCCAAAGAAACGGATAAGCGCACCCTTTTAGAGCATCCTCGCCCTCCCAGCTCTGCGGGATCGTCCGTTCCGGCATCAATGACGCACCCGGACTCCGAACCTCCCCAGCATGACGCATTTTGGGGTAATCTCTTTTTAATATCTCTCGTGGGCATGTTTGCTACGGCTTTTCTTATTTATTTGCACACGTCCCTGCCAGAGAGTAAGCCTATCCTCGGCGATACCATTTATTCCACTCTTCATGCCTCTTTTTTTCTCTTAGCGATATATACTCTGGTTTCTATTCTGGTTTCTTTGTTGTGGCTAGCGTTACTCCGTTCATATATCCGCCCCTTGATCTATGGGATTTTATTAGCAGTCCCCGTGATACTCTACTCGTTTGCTCTTTATCCTTTCATTGCTAGCTTTGGCGGGACTTGGCATGGTCAAAGCATCCAGGACAAAGTCATGCGCTGGGGTTCTCTGGTACCCGCCATAATGGCATCTGTCTGGGTATATTCCGTCATTCAGGGTCGTTTTGCCACTGGCAAAGCGATCAACGTCTTGGAGTTTTCGTGCCGCATCCTCGCATCCAACCCAGCGCTGCTCGCACTTGGGTTTATCACCTTGGCCGTTATCGCCTCCTGGACATGGGTATGGATCCTCATGTTCACCCGCGTGTTCCTTGGCGGCCATATCTCCGCAACAAAAAATATGTTTATCATCAATGCGGGAAGCTGGTGGCTGGCCGTCTACTTCATCCTAGTTTATCTCTGGTCCTTGGGAGTGATCTCAGGTATCCAAAGGACCGTCACTGCTGCAACCGTCAGTCAGTGGTACTTCCATCGGTTATCAATACCAACACCTTCATCCAGACAAATCGTACAGGCAGCATTAATTCACTCCGTCAGCACATTATTCGGCACCATTTGCCTCTCAACACTCCTCGCCCTACTGATCCGTCTACCACTAATCGTCCTTCCCAGACGGTTGTCGTCGTTTCTATCTCTAGCCGCATACTCTTGCGTTCCCACCCCCATCGCCGCTTTGACTAACCCCCTAACTCTAACCTACAGCGCCATCCACTCACTTCCCCTGGGTATCTCCGCCCGCAGCCTCAGCCAAATGACATTCCTCGCCCCATCGACAGCAGCCACCTCCTTCCACCCAACCTCCTTTTCCTCTAACCCACGAAACAACACCAACGGTCACAACAATTCTTCTCTCCTTCCATACCGCCTCGCTAAACTTCTCCTCCATGCTATGCGCTTCATAATGTCGCTAGGCATGGGGTTCGGCGGGTGGGTATCTACCGCTCGCAACTTGCAATTAGCTACTACAGGAACAGGAACTGGAACAGGAGCAATCTCTACTATCCGAGGCAGTTTATACGCGTATGTTGTAGGATTGATTGCGGGGGCTATTGGCTGGGGTGTCCTTGGTGCGATGGAAGGTGTGTTGACTGGCGTCGTGGATGCCGCTGTTGTTTGCTGGGCTAGTGAGGTGGGCAGCTCGGGGAGGGAGGCGAGGTATTGTCGGGAAGCTGGGTGGTTGTTTGGTGGGGAAAGGAATCGCGGAAGAGGTAGGGAGAGTGAGGGCGATTACGACGTTTGATATATATCCTTCCTCATTGATTTGATGTGAGCGTTTTCATTTATCACTAGCGAAATGATTCTCGGAACTTATCTCATTTTATTTTTTGGACTAGAGCGAGCAGAGCATTTATGTCATCTACTTTTATTTCTATGGATGGGTCCACGATGGATGGGATGATGGTTACAACAAAATGCTTATACACATGCATGCATTGCCACATCTCTTCTCCATCGTAACTCGAAAACTGCATTTGAGTGGAGCAAGCTGTGTTGGCCTGGCATTTATAACTAGGGTAGAAGAAGATATCATTTATTTTTCATTTATTTTCGTTGTATCTTCGTCCGATGGTATTATTCTGTTTTCGTGATTTTATTTCTTTGTCCTGAGCAAAACGAACGCCGTTTCTATTTCTCCCAATACCGCAAGTTACAATTGATGTTTTCACGCTTCCTTGCGGTTAATCTTTAACTACTAAAAACTGGCTAATGAGATCATCGAATAATTATGCAACCAGGATAACTAATGCATCATCACATATCAGTCATACAATTTCTCCGTCCTAGTTCTCAATGTTCATACCCATGTGTGATTCTACCCAATCAGAATAGGAAAAATGTACACAAATAGCAAAAAATCCAATATGAGGAATGTTTATAATATGTTGCTACATCGCAGTAGTGAACGTAGTCCACCCACCCCAATCCAATCACCCAATCCCAAACGATGGCACGGGATAGATTCATCCAAATCCAATCCAATGAGGTCCAGTCTAGTTTATCCCCAATACCCTCCTTTCGTCCAGCACCCAAACACCACAAAAGGAAAACAGGGAAAATAAAACGGAAACGATAAGCTGGGGTACCCGTAGCATGTAAGTTACTCCGTCCTTTCGCAAAGATGAAGTGACTAAAAAAAAGGAATAGAGAAGGTGAGCGACACGAAGAAAAGGAAAGAAAAGGGGAATAAAGAAAGAATAAGGGGAAAAGAAATTTATCGGAAAAGCGTTGGCGGCATGGAGTCGTTGTGAAATAATTTTCCCAGCTAAACAAAGAATATGTCGGGTTCGTTGGGATCATAATAGAATGTATATTTGAGACAGGAATAGAATTGAGGTGTGTGCGTGTGCGATGTATGGAAATGGAGCGAGGAGAAAAGGAGGGAGAAAAAGTACGAGGTATCAGGTATATGAAACAAGGGGTTTGGTTGGAGGAGATAGGAACGTTGCCGATTCAATAAACACGGTAGGTTGAAGGAAAAGGAGCAGGGAGGTTAGAAAGAAAATATTTTTTCGAAACGAGGTGGTTATAATCAATGGTGCAAGATGACTTCAATTAAGGAAAATAAATGACGGCGAAGTTGTTCTAGAAGGGGAACTTGTGATAAGAAAATTCTCCATGACAACGCTATTGGGGTATATCCAGGAAATAAAATGATGTAGAAGTGAGTTTTAGTTCCAACAAACCAAAGAACTAAAATAGGGAAATCTCAAAGAACAAGAAAAGAAAAATCATAATATTCAAACAAACACATTTCATAACCCAAGCCGACCTTTCCACTTCACCCCTTCTTTCTCGGTCCACTCGGTCAGAAACGTCCACCCAAACCTAATCGCCTCAAGAGGGGTAGCCGTACGATCGAGAGGTAAAAAATATTCCCCTGAATATTCACCCAGCACAAGGACCCTCTCTCGACCCCTTTCCGAGAAATTCGTGGACCGCTTCGACCACGTTTCTGGGTATTGGCGGGTCAGTACTTCCTCCGATAGTTTGCGTGATCCCTCGAGCCAAAGGGATCTAGCGTCTCTGTGCGAATCGACGAGTCGTTTCCTAAGATCCATAAAATCCCTATGTTGCTGCTGTTTCTTGTTTTCTTCTGAAGTTACGGTGTTTCCATCGCTCCCTGGCGTGGGAGCGGGGCTATGGTCGCTTGGAAGTGCGGTCATGGCAAGACGCTCGAGGTCGAGGCCGTGGATGACTTCGTGGAAGACAGCGCCGAGGAGGGAGCAAAGGGCGTGGAGATGCGGGTACTTGTCCATGTTACCTTTCACCATTTTCCAGTATGGAACGATGGACAGCCAGGCTGATGAGTCTCCCAGTCGACGGTTTAAGGTTTTGTGCCTATCGTCAAGGATGAAAGCAAGAATAAAGCAGAGGACGGCTTCGACTGCAATCGCTGCGCTAAGTTTATGTTCGGCGTCTGTCGCGTGCGGCCCTGGGTACCTCTGGGATGAATGTTTTAATTCGCGACCTAGATTAAAATATTTTTGGGATTCCTCTTGCCATGCACGAGATTCTGCTGTATCTCGAGGTTTGCTTTGTTGGCTATCACTAGGTGTTACAGGAGAATGTTTGGTGGTTGCTTTCTCTGCGTTTCCCGGTGTGCTCGTATTCATTGCGCGGTCCAACCCTGCTGGTAGCTTCGAATCACCGTCTCCAGAGCCTAGGCGCCGCATGGTCGTAGCCCTCAAATCTTTACTTGGAGTAAGAAATTGGCCCTTCGATGCTGCTGTCGGCTGTTGTGGAACGGAAGGAGACTTGAACGCCGTTGTGGCTGGAGTCGTTGGTCGCTCCGCAACTGGAAGGGTAGCGGACTTTTGGCGTTTGGGAGCCGATCCCTGGCCGTCGTCCTCGTCCTTCTGTCTTGGTCGCTTTTCAGCGCGCTGTATTTCTGTTGATTTCGAAGGAGGGGCAGTTTGGCTCTTTCGCTGGCTACTTTCGGGTCCTCTTTTCTGTTTCGATGACTGGTGATCATGCGTGATTTTATATTTACCAGAAAACCTGAGTAAGGCTTCTATCCGTTTCCGATTGGACCTCCCGTATCTTAGTTTCACAATTAGTTTGGGTTTGGCAAGTTGCGTTGTCCCTTTGGGTTTCGAGGAGATCTGCGAATGCGTATGATCGACAGCTCTAGAACTTTGGTTATTGGAAGGTACAGGCTTTGCGACGCTACTGCTCTGGAGCTTGGAGGATGATGAAGCCGAAACTCTAGCCTTGGTGGTTTTATCGCTTGAGCTGGAGGTAGAACTAGAATGGGGCCTAGGTTTATTCGATTTGGGGAGTGGCCGCTCGGGTTTCGATCCTGTAATGGTAGAGGATGACGGAGCTTTCCCGAGGCTGGAAATTCTGTCTATAGACAGCTCCCCGTCTTTTATCTTTGCTAGTTCTTCCTCTACATTCGGCGGAAGAGTGGGTGAGAGCAATCTAGGGAGCCTAGGTGTAACGCTGGTAGGGGGAAGTGTTGGAGAGAGTAGCGCGGGAACAACAGGCGGCGCATTTTTTGATCTCGTGGATTTATTATCTGGAGGTTCCTTTGTAGTTGAAAGTCGAAGTTTCTTGGTGGGGGGTGGGGATTCTCGAGCTGATGGTGGAAGTTTGCGGGAACTAGGTACAGATCGGGAATTTCCATCGCGGGCACTTTTAGATTGCGAAATTCCGTTGGTATTATCGGAGCGATTGTTGGTTGTTATAGACGTGGGGTCTTTTCTTTTAGAGGGTGAAATCGCCGGCACTTTGGCCGTTGGCACGGGTTCTCGAGGTGACTTGGGTTTTATGGCTGGAGCCAAACGATCCATGCCATTTCTGCGATTCACTGGGGTGGCGCTTCTAGGAGGCGATCTTGGTGTTTCATATGCTTTCTTTTTGTAGTCGCTCAGACTAATCTTTTTTCTCTGGAGCTTATGTTTAGGTGTATCGACGGATGGGCTTGTGGCGATGCTTGGGACTTTCGACGGATCTTCTTCCATGATGTTTCCACGTTCATCAGACCATCCCCCCACAGCAACGAGTAGAGTGTCCTCACCCTGGTGGGGCAGAAATGTCATGTACTGAAGGTGTTCCTCCTCCGGCGCAAATAGTCTGTTATCACCCACAGCCCAATTACTCACGAACCGGGAACCCAAGTGGAAAGGTCTTTCAGTGGGGACCTTGAGGAGGTATGGGGACGCGGGTAGCACTTTGTCAGAGAGGTATTTGAAGCGAGTATTGACGTCCTTGAGGAATTCTGAATAAAATCTTTTGGCTGGCACACGCGACGAGGCTTCGGTTGTGTTTTGGGTCCGGGGTGAGGTTTGGAGCTCAACGGACATGGCAGATCGCTACGGACGCAAGCGCAATGATTGTCCACGAAAACTTAGCGTTGTAAGCTGAGCTTGAGGGTGTATATAGCTTGGAAAGAAACGTGGGCGGCAAGGGGATTTGTTTGTATTCGGCGAACTGGGAGCGCAGGCGGATCTGAGCAAACTCCGGCCGTTCGAGCAATTCAGTCGTCTTTAACTGCTCGAGGAGCGCTCAGATTAGTAAACCAATGACCTATTCACCAGTCCCACCACGACAGTTGCGAGCTCGAAGTGAACGAAGGTGGGGTAGGGTAAGCGGGCAAAAAAGAAAGTAAGAAAGACACTGCGCATTCGACTCACAAGTAGTGAATAGTAGAAACATCACACCAGGCCAATCCCAAGCCAGAGCCAGCGATTGCTTTGCTTTCTTGAAGTGCGCGTTTTGCAGGTTAACTGACAGACCGGCTGGCTGGCTGGGCCGACACAAAAGACGGCCCTTTCAACCGCAGCTCGCAACAATAGACAAGAAAAGCCGGCGTGGGTGTTCCAAGGTTGGTCAGAGCGGAATTTCACGAAGACAGCGGAGCCCAGGATGAGGCCAGCTGATGCCCATAAGCGCTCGTCAAAAAACAGTAGAGGATGGCCGATTAAAGGGTTAGATGAGACGAGCAGTGACAACAAGGTCGCAGCGATACAGCCCAGCGTTCTTCAGGACGATGATTGGATGGGCGGGTGAAGTTCGGGCTGGCACGTTGAAATAACAGGGTCCAATGGGCGAGGCCATTGATTTTGGGG
>QGQJ01001101.1:0-43331 GCA_003206725.1 Blastomyces emzantsi
ACTACGTATTTGATATAAATATGAACATCAGTGAAAATAAATAGAGAGAGATATTATATATAACATATAATTAAAAGCAAAAGAGAAGAACAAGAATAATAGTAAACAAAACAAATATATTCAAGATGTATCATCAATAGTCTGTCAAGAAGTAAATTAAAATATATCTATATAGTTAAAAAAATGTTCATCTTGTCTTCTCTACCTGAGAGGTTTCCGACTGGCTAGCTTCAGCCTCCCCGTCATTACCCCTAACGGCGGAACGATGAGCTGGTTTTACTCCCACATTTCACTATTCAACCTAACATCGAGAGGCATGTCGTTGCTAGTGGACTCGGTCGAGGCGGGTTGATCATGGTAGACGTTGCAGTTTGAAGTGTAGAGGTAGGCAATCATTGCTCCAACTAACACTGTATTCTCTCGCAATTCAACATTGCCCGCCGGAGCCTCCCAAAATATCCTAATCAACTTAAGGCTAGCTTGCGTTGCCCTTTGATATGATTCATAGCAAAACCCGTATCAGAAGCTTTGCAGGCTCTTCATCGAGGTCAGGCCCGAGATCCCGAGGGTTTTGAAGCTTGTCATTCTAACGGAACGGGTTTTTTGCCCGTTTTCTTCCCTCCCATGATACTCAGGTCTCTCTGCCAGTGCCGAAGCTATGTGTTGGTTGCAGCTAACCTCCTAAAAAGACTGAAAAATCTTTTCCAGAGATAGGCTTTATATCTCTAGGTCTCAATTCCACCGAATTTTAGTATGCCTTGAGGTGGAAGCATGTCTGGGATCTATCTCAGAAGTGATATCTGCGTTTTGTTGTGAATGGATAATGTTTTTTTTCATAATATTCCATCAGTCGGAACATGTCGTATCATGTGTGATATCGCTCAAGAATAAGTTGCAAGGCTGTCCATGTAGGTCTTCCTCCTTCCTTCTCCCTATTGACGCTAAATCTGACAAGTTCTAGGGTGTTATCATAGCCGCCTGCGATCAGTACTCAGCAGTAAAGAGCTTTTCATCTAGGTTGTGATATGTCTTGCCCACATGGAGATTTCCATATGCAAATGGAATACCCTTTTAACCGCATGATGCTTGTCAATGAATACGTTGCAAGCTCTGCCGCGATGTTGTAGCCGAGTTTTGGCCTCACCGCTTAGATAAGATTGTTTTTTTTGCCGGCAGAATATCTTATCACTCTTATCGCTCTCACCGCCCTCGGTGGGCGTTGCCTGGAGTGCGGCTGAGCAAAGGCGCGCAGGGCTCCAGCTTGCCTGACTTGGTCCATGCCATCCGCCCTTATGTACTGGGCGGCATATCTCTGCTCTACGGGGAGATACTGAGTGCGGTATGCTGCTAGTTTATTAAATTCCATTGATTTGCTATCCCGTTTAATTATCGAGGATGGCTGATCCGTCAAATCGCAAACTGGTGCAGACCGTGCTCAATCTCCACCCGGAGCGGAGAAGGGATCTCGGGACCTCCCGCTCCCCATATTTTGTCCGCCAGTCCCCAAACGATGACGCAGCGAGTAGCGTTTCGCGGAATGACTCCCAAGACAGGATGGAGGATATACAACCTACTCCACCCACACTACAGTCACAGGAGTCATCCAGCAACAGCACATCCGCAGATTCAAGCTACGACGCGGGTCTAGAGCGCAAACGCGCAATCCAAGCCCGTCGCAAGAAACTCTCATCCATAGCTGCTGAAACCACCGCCTTACTCCCCAATATTCTCGCTACCGCCCCCCACGCCCCTCCGAAGGGATACCTGTACGCCCCTCCACACCCCCCCCGTCTCTCCCATCGCTTCTGTCCGAACCTCTCTCCCACCGCAATCCGCATCCACGACGCAGACACCTTCGACACAGCCATTGGCTTAGCCGAATGCTCTAGGTTCATCACTATCAAGGACAAAAAGCCAGTATGCGTGCTGAACATGGCCAATGCGCACAATGCAGGCGGAGGCTGGAAGCGTGGGGCTTTGGCGCAGGAGGAAGCGCTCTGTTATCGAAGCAGTCTCAGCTTCTCGTTGAAGTTACGCTATTATCCGCTTCCGGAGATGGGGGCGATATACTCCCCGACAGTGCTGGTGATTCGGGCAAACATGGATGAAGGCGAGCATAAGCTGCTCGATTTGTCGCAGCCGGACAAGTTGCCCGTGGTCAGTGTGATTAGCGTGGCAGCGCTCTGTGTGCCAGAAGTTAGAACGAGGGAAATGCCAGGATTGGGAGTTAGGCAGGTTTATAAGGACCCTGCTGATCGGGAAATCATGAAGGAGAAGATGAGGGTGATTCTGCGGACTGCGGCAGTGAATCAACACCGGAGATTGGTGTTGGGGGCCCTGGGTTGTGGGGCGTTTGAAAATCCGAAGGAGGAGGTGGCAGATTGTTGGGCTGAGGTCTTCCAGGAGCGGGAATTCGTTGGTGGGTGGTGGGAAAGTATCATATTTGCTGTTATGGATGATCGGGGTGAGGGGGAAGATGGGGACGGCAATTTTGGGGTGTTTTATCGAAAACTAGATGGGGTGCTCGTTTAAGGTTGACATATATACCCGGATACCCTTGATTCGTAGCGGGGGATAGTTCTGCGCACTCTATAATAGGTCGTCTTGTTTTTTATATCGACGACCCGACTGAGGGAACGAAAAACAATCACGGACAATAGATGCGTGGAGATGCTCAGCCATGGGCAGGCAAACTGATGAACAAAGGATATATAGCTCATGAATGATGAAATAGCGAAACCGGCTAACGTCTCAATTATTGTGCTTCGTGATTTATCAAATATGAGATTGAAACCCCCACTAATTACTTTCTTGAACGTAAGGATCTCCCATGCCTGGGAGCGGACGGAGTTTCAGTCTGAGCTGTATCGTCCCGCTGCTTTCCGTTTGCCTCCTCTTCATTTTTTACCGTTGGTTCAACTTTTGACTTAGTCGTAGCTTTCTTGGTGAAAGGTTTCTCCTCGTCTTTCTCCGCTCCTCCGCTTTCCTTCTTTGTAGTAGCGATTTTCTTCTTTTTAGGGGCAGGTGGCTCATCGATCTCTGTAGCCTCATCTTCCGCATCCCCTGCAACCGGGCCTGTTTTTTTCTGTACAGAGGGTACTACAGCACTGGTGCGACCCCCAACCGTAATGAAAACGATTTTTTCGCCATTGGGTAGCCTTTGCGAATGTTTCTGCTTCCCCTTAGTCCACCGATGTTTGAACAGCCAGTCAGCTGGAAACTTTTCGGAATCCCCCAGGAGATCAACCGACGTTGAGCATATGTAGTTGATTGCTGAGTGGAGCTGTTCGATCTGGTTCCGTGTGATGGTATTGCTGTACTGCTCCGGGTGGATTTTTGCATGGTACAATATTTCGTCCCTGGTAGTAGACGATTTTTGGTTAGCTAAAAATACGCTCCGTCAAGAAGCCTATGGATATATGTGAAGCGAACGAACCCCATCCAATTTCCAATTCCACTAATATTGGCCTGGTCGAGTAGTAACGCCTTTATAGGAACTTTCTTGCTCGCCAGTTTTTTCGCCAACCAATCCGACGTCATGATATCTTTGTCCAAAATAGGATCCGGCCCATTCTCCTTCAACGGGCTATGTTTTCTAATATCGGCTCCAGGGCAATCGACCAGCCGCACACGGGCAAGACGTCGTGGATCGACGAACGCTGCTTCGGATTTCGACGCATCATCAATCTGGAGCATAAATTTCCAAAATCTCGGCGGCCACTGCGCTTCCCCCTTATCCGGCGCTGACGTGCGACTGTAATGCGTGTTCACACTTGTGAACTTGAGCCAACCCGTCATGCCAAAATGCATAACAGGATGGGGCGGAGAGGACATAGTTATCCAAAAGTATTTCCCTTGTTGTCCTGAGCCCACAATCTTCTTTCCCTCCATGTGTTTCTTAAACTCCGCAGCTGTTGTTCCCGCTTTGCCAAAGACGATTGGGTCATCTTGGACGTGGACTTTGGTGATGGTGTTGCCCACTAGATACTTGCGAATGTAGTGGACAACTCGCGCCACTTCCGCTAGTTCAGGCATGATGAGAGTAATTTAACGCGAGATTTGAAGTATTGCTGAAGGGTCGATGTCTGTGTTATATTAAATATTAAATTAAAATTGAATGACTGTGCCCGATCCTCAATCGGTATCAAGTTGAAGTTGCGATGCGTGTCTCTGAGTCCTGGGGGAACGTATGATAGTCAAATATTGCTTAATTTTGTCCAAATAAAGGACAAAAATCCTGGTGAAGTTTGCGGGACCGGATCGGTTTGGGAAAAGACAGTGAACAGAAAATATAAGGAATATCAGAAACACGCTGGCTGCGCGGTGTTCATATCGTATTTATGTCCTCAAGGCAGACGCATCCAGGCTAAAAAGCTAGCAAGGATTAGTCATCATGCGTTCAAGGAACGAAGCGCAGCGAAGCACAGCCTGGTCGATACGGAATGGCATATCTGCAGTGGATTCGAGAGTTTGATCGATTCGATGTGGATAAGTTTTGCCAAAGGCATATGATATGGATTCCTCTTCGGCGGAGAGGAAATCGGGACGCGTTCTCACGCAACACGCAATCAGGTGACCTGACGTAGTTATGGGGCTCTGGGCAATTTGCCGACAATTTCCTGGCTCGGTATTTTCCTCAGGCCAACATCCTATATAATTCCTGGAGATATTCATACCTCCTATCTATATACCAAGCTCCAGTTAAATTCGCCCCATTCTTGTTACACTAGTTTATTCATTTCCTCGCCTTTTTGGTCTACTGAGTATAGAAAATTCATTGGGGGTTTTATTTTTGAAGAAACCCAACTCCAATGATCCCCCGGATACCCAATCCAACCCACAACTAGCTAGCTATCAACAGTTCGAGTTGTCCAAACAGGTTCATGCCGGATTGGTTTTGGGCTAAGCTATCTCCCTCAGACGACCAGCCGCTGCCACCGGCAAAAGGGGAAATGTCCCGAGCTCCTTCTCCGCCGACTCTGTCTCCGCAATTCTGTTTCAACGAGCGGGCACTTCGAGGTAAATGCCCCCTTCTAACCCTCGACACATCCCCAAACAAACCGGACCACATCAGATACGTAAGAAATTAAAAAAGAAAAAACTAAAACTAAAACTAACGGAGATATCCTTCGCTTGTTTGAACCGCTAGACTTCCTCCGCATTTCCCGATCCACAATCGATGACTCCATCACCCAGAATCTAAATGCCCTCCTCACCCCAGCAAAGAAAGGGTTTGACCCTAGTATGACAACTGCCCGACAGACAGATTACGGAAATAAAGGCCAAATAGAACCAGAGAAATGCCGCTCGTTCCAAAATAATGTTCTCTTCCCTTCCTGGCAAAACCGCTCCGACGTCTTGAATTACTGCGCTGGCGTGGCGACGAGTCCTGATCCAGACGACCCAGATCTCCTACTGCGCCAAGGGGAATCAGCAAAGGATAGGGAGAGGGTGGTTGATGAGCGATTAGATCCGTATTCGGCCAGATTTTTCCCGCGCGAAGCCAGGACGGAATCGCTGGCTATGTTGCTGAGAAATGAGAGGGGGGTTGAACGCATTATACGATCGAGGACTTGGGGTTTGGTTACGGAGCGGTGTGGTGGGGCATCTGTAAGATGGGAGGATGCATTAGATCGCTGGCGGGAGGAACAGGATCGGAAGCAATAACCGATGCCCATACGTCCTAGCGGGTGTGTCGTGGGACAAACGGCGACGCTGCAAAAGCTGCCATGCATCTAGTGGACGGCTTTAAAAGCGCGGTAAAATATACGAAGTAAAGGAGGCTATAGGGCTCCCTACCTGCGTTGCTTTTTGCCATCCGCGTCGGGGTCGGCATACAAATCATGATTGATGTACGTCGTGTACAAATATCCCGCCTCGGACAGGGGGTAAATGTAAATTATTGTATAAATTCTCATTCAGGTGCTTCTCAGATAGGAGTTGATATTAGACAAATAACAACTTCTGCAATCATAGCCATCGGAATTCTCAAAGTGCGGCTAGAGTGGTCATACTCCGCTTTCCAATATGACTCCAGCTCAAAGTGCACAAATTGTTACGCTTCAAACTTGCTGCACAAAATCTCAACTCGCAGTTTTGAGTTCCTGCCTCCTTTTCCACTCTCTCTTCCTTCGCCTCCTTCGCCAGTTGACTTCATCCGGACTAAGAATCCATCACTTGCGAGGCACACTGCTCCCCTGGTTGGTTAGCTAGTAGTTTAGCAACACAGGCTTCCGGCAGTAGATTTCTGGACAGAGCCAGGATCCAACAATGCGCTCTCGGCAAAATGAGAGAGTTCACTGCAACCATAATTAACTCGAAGTAGTTTGGCTGGGTATAATGGAATTGCGTCCGACCCATCCGAGCATCAATAGCCTATCTCGAGCATCCACACCTGTCTTTGAATGTTAGCTACGTAGGGCTTCGGATTGAATATGGAACTCCTTACCGACTTTTACTACGTCCAGTCGACACAGTTACTGGTTGACTTAGGGCAGGTAATCAGGGTACCCCTCGGCCTAACTTGAAGACATGCTATGCTGTCTCTCATCTCAGTGGGTATCAGCGCTTCAACGGGCTGTTTTGCTTTGCCATGGTGATCTATCGCCACAAGTTGAGCGTTCACCCAAAGCCGTCTTTGCGAGCGGCACCAAATGGATACACCATCAAGCCCCGTCTGGCACGTTCTGACAAATGATTGCAGAAGAGAGAGTCAACACATGGCAGGGGAGGATAGTATTACACCCATTTACACGGTGTTACTCCTGTCCTCTGGTATTACTTGTATTATAACACATATCGTACCGTCGATTGGTAATTATCCCCAGCAGTCAGCCCTCTCACGTGACGCGGCAAGCACGGCTACTGTCGGCGGTTGTCGACCACAGCCGAGCGCTCGGCGCAGAAACGCATCGAGAACTTCTCCTGCTTAAAAGAGGCCGGCGTCCTCTCAATTGCTTCTTTTCCTCTTTGTACCCAACCGGAGACATGATGCCTTTACGCTGCAGAGGGTCTTTTGCCCAGGCACTTCTTTCAAGTAGTTCTCCAGCTCGCCTGGTGCCATCTATTTCTCGTATCTCCACCAGCTACTATTCTCCCCGCCGGCGGTTTCACCCCTCCCCCGCGCCATGCGCTATCAGGTCTCAGATTTTGAAGGATGTCGGTGAAGGTACGCTATTCCTTTGGATTTGATTCCGGGAACAAGAAAAAATGGTGCTAACTTATGGCTTATATAGGAATCACCGAGGTCCAGATTATACAATGGTATGTCCAAGAGGGGGCGAAGATTGAGGAATGGAAGCCGTTATGCCAATATCAGTCCGATAAAGCAGTCGACGATGTACGTGTTCTTTACCTGAACCAATCCGTACAGCTAGAAGCCTGGCTCATGCTAACGAATATCTGCAGATAACGTCGAGATACGACGGGGTCATAAAGAAGTTGCACTTCCAGGCAGATGATACAGTCCCCACAGGAATGGTATGAAAAGAAGTCCAAAATCGATGAAATCGAATCAATACATGGCACACGGGATAACTAACTTGTGTTTCAAAGGCTTTGTGTGACATCGATGTGGACGAGTCAAAGTATCCAGATGAAAACGCTCCTCCTCCGCCACCAGCTAACGAGCCAACAACCCCGGCACCAGAGCAGGTGGTTGCAGAAACCCCTGATGTATCCGCAGCTGCAGAGGGACCACCAGAACCTACTGTAGAAGCTACATCTCCCCCATCTAGATATGCTTCTCTTGCAACTCCTGCGGTTCGTGGTATGTTGAAGGAGCTCAAAGTGGATATTCTAAAAGTAACCGGAACCGGCAAGGATGGAAGAGTTTTGAAGGAAGATGTCCTCCGATACGTAGCAGAACGGGACGCAGCGCCAGCTTCAGCAGCGCCATCAGTATCCCAGCCTACACAACCTGCATTGGACATTAGTACCCCACAAACCGAGACTACAACACCGTTAACTCCAATTCAGTCCCAAATGTTCAAGACAATGACCCGATCTCTGAACATTCCTCACTTCCTCTACGCCGATGAACTCAACATCGGCTCCTTATCCTCCATCCGCAAGAAACTTGCATCACAGCGAACCGAACCGCTTAAACTCTCTTACCTCCCCTTCATCATCAAAGCCGTCTCCCTCTCTCTGAATTCCTACCCCCTCCTAAACGCAAAAGTAGACACCACCACCAACCCCAACAAGCCCGCCCTCATCATGCGATCAAGCCACAACATCGGCGTGGCCATGGACACTCCAACAGGTCTTCTAGTACCTAATATCAAGAACGTCCAAGCCCGCTCCATCCTGGACATTGCCGCGGAACTCGTTCGCCTCAGCGAAGTGGCCCGTGCAGGTAAATTGACCCCCGCAGACCTGAACGGTGGAACCATCACGGTATCCAACATCGGTAATATTGGCGGCACCTACGTTGGGCCTGTCATTGTGCCAAACGAGGTTGCGATTCTTGGCATTGGACGGGCCAAGACCATCCCCGTCTTCGACGAGGCTGGGAACGTGGTTAAGGGCGAGAAGGTGAATTTCAGCTGGAGTGCGGACCATAGAGTTGTGGATGGGGCGACGATGGCACGGATGGCGGAGAAGGTTAGGTTGTATTTGGAGGAGCCTGAGTCGATGATGCTGGCTCTCAGATAGGGTTTTTTTTATTTTATCTTCATTTTCCCCCTTTTCTTTTGGTTTGTATATAGAGCTTTATATAAGCATATTTTCTGTCATTGCTTAAGAGGGCGAAGTGGAGTGGGCTTTTTGTTACTTTTTTTACTGCCGTTTGTTCTCAAAACCCCCGCCCCAAACCCCTACCTCCTACCTAACGAGGGTGGATGTGCTACACATTTTTTCAGTTCTAATATATGAACGTGCACAGGCTTCCAAAGCTTTGAGGTTCGGTTAGCAAGAGATTGAGTGGTTCGCAATACTTGTCGATAGATGAATGTAT
Source organism: Blastomyces emzantsi (assembly GCA_003206725.1). Taxonomy (NCBI): domain Eukaryota; kingdom Fungi; phylum Ascomycota; class Eurotiomycetes; order Onygenales; family Ajellomycetaceae; genus Blastomyces; species Blastomyces emzantsi. The sequence goes on from QGQJ01001101.1 coordinate 8,957, forward strand.
GTACAAAATGAGAGCTAACATATAAGGAATTACAATCAGTCATTTATCATGCTAGGCAATACGGAACAGGAACATATATATATATATATGCGGGAAGCTTTTTATGGAGGACCTGCCCACCCAGTATTCCCTGGTGTTTCCATGTACGGTGTGGTGTGTATATGCCTGGTTGCTGAGTGGCTCTGAGTATGTCGTGAATTCTATAGTGAAGTTGCTGCTGGTTTTATTAAATGCAGCGTGTTTGTAGAACATGATTTATATATCACTACTATTAGATCATTTATAACGGGATAGCGTTAGGCAGCAAGTGAAACAGAGCAACATTTTGCTTAATATGTCAAGTACAACGAGTGTACCAAGTTTTGCTTCTCTGTGATTTATTTAAATAAAAAACAACAACAATAGAAAAAGGTACAAGAGCTGAAAAACGGCCGGCAAAATGGGGGAATTGGGTAAAAGTAATAGAAAAAAGAAAACAAAATACCGATAGACCTATGCTAATTTCCCACATTGCTTCTTCCAATGTCTTTCTTGCGCCGAAATACAGTAACCGTCTTGTCCTTCTTGTTAGGGTGAGGAACTTTGCCCTTGTTTACATTAAATACGCCCAAACACGCCTTGCAAAAATTCAGTGTGGACGGATATGCCGAAAGTTAAAAAAAAAAAAAAAAAAACAGGATCTAGGGATCGAAAAATGTGGCTGACCAGACAGAGAAAGTTAAACAGAGATGGGAAGAAACAGCGCTTTCTTCGCTGCTTGCCCGAGGAATAACACTTGAAAAGTAAAAAGCTATTTGATGCGAGGAGCTGGGGAAAGATGAGATATGGGAAAGGCGACGGGATGAAAAATTAAAAGTTGATAGAAAAAGAAGAAAAAGAAAAAGAAAAAAGAAAAAGATCCACCATCATGTAGTACTTCTATGAGGATTAAATTATCCGCGGATATAGTGTTGGCATCGAGTTGATTGGAATTGTACCATGTGGAATTTCTAACATCAACCTGCTTCGGTCCCCAGAAGCAGGGGGCCAACTGTGCAATCACGGAAAGAAAGATATTTCATTCCTTCTCACGCCAGTAATGGACCATGATCGAATGGATAAATCCTCCTGGGGAATTTTAGGGTGGTAATAGAAGTCGGTGGACGGAGGGGTGGCGTTAACTCGAAAACATGCGGGCTCGAAGCCCAACAACCCAACCCAGCTTGTTTCAACTTCGCATTTATTTTGCAGCTCGGGAAGGAAGCATCTAATCGTTGTCATTTCTGCCCATGTCCGGGGCGGGATCGGGTGTGCGGCGGGACACTACGAAACTCTTCGCATGTAATCCCGAGAAACCTCTTACTTGTACAGCTCCATGATTCGATTCACTTCACGATGCACACGATCCTGCACCACATTCGGTTTGGCATCGCACGAAACGGTGATCGCATCCCCCTCTGACCCCGGAACTGGTTTCTCCAGCACTTGGAACTGCGAATGGACCATGGTAGGCGGCATGTAATGGTCCTTCCTCGCTGTAACGCGCTGGACAAGAACGTCTTCTTCGGCGTCCAGATAGATGAAGTGGATTTGAACCATTGGGTGATTGTAAGCTGCAACTCGCATGACGTCACGATACTTCTTCTTCAAGGCGGAACATGTCACCACGACGGCTGAACGTCTTTGAAGAGACTCTATAGCAGCATCACGCAGTGCGATTAGCCAGTCCCAGCGATCCCCATCATCCAGGGGAGTGTTGTTTCTCATCTTCTGCTTGTTGCTTTCTGGGTGGTACTGTTTTCATTGTTGTCAGTTTTAAAGGATCGCTTCGTTTCAATATCTTGGGTTATTTTTGTAGCCACATATTTTTTCGTGGTTTGAGCGGGTAAGGGCAGGTTGTACTTACATCGTCACCTTCTATGTATTCCACCTGCAGCTTCTTGCTTAAACTTTTGGCAACAGTCGTTTTGCCACAGCCTGCAGGGCCTGTGATGATCCAGATGTGTTGTAAATCTTGGATTGATGTTCTCAGCGCTTGCTCCGTGTCTCCTTGCTGTCTTTGATACGACATACTGGACATAGGGTTGCATCGTGAGATAGATGTATGTTGTGAGTTAAGGGGTATACTCGCAGTGGCTGTAGGGTGCATGTGCACACGCCGGTTGGTGTCTTGTGCGGACAACATGATGGCGGTAGTGTAGAAGAAGTATTTGGGTTAAAGCCGTCACTAGTTTTGAGTTTGAGGATATCTGGGTTTGCTTGAAGTGAAATTTGTCCTGCAAAACAGTGATGTTTCCGCAGGAATTGACTTTGTCACCACTGAGCTTCCAAATAAATGAAAAGGCCAGGAATTCTCGCTCAACAAATCAATAAAGGGCACGAAGGAGCAGCTGATGGCTCAAGAAATAATAAGACTAGTGACCAAAGGGCTTTGGTAGAGAGAGTCTAAAAGGAAGAATAGGAGTAAAACAAGACCGAGTTAGTGAAGAGAAAGTCTAGGTGTTTTAGAGTACGGGATAATTGATGAAGGATTTTGGTCACAAGGGAATTATGGATGTAAAAAGCATAAATATGTTTAGTTCACCAGATTGTTTCACAAAGGTTAGAGCCCCAGTGACGAGGACAGGGAACCTGTTGAGTATATATGTATGCCAAATAACAGGCGGGCGAAAAGGAGCTGGGGGAATAATGTGGGGAAGTGTAAGCCTTGTTTGTAATTTGGGGGCTTGTCGAGCTACTTTTGGGCCCGCCGTCACGGTCCTGGGACCGGCACTGATCCGAGTGGGGATTTGATAGGCCAGTTGAGTTTCAGAACCCACGAAAGGCGTTAGAACTCGGTGCGGATTCACGGAAAGCACGCGAGCGGAAGGGGCTAAGTTGACTACTGTAAAAGGGCTTGGATAACGAAGAAAACAGCGAACAGAAGTTGCAAATAATAGCTGAAACCGTGAAATCTCAGGGGCACGAGATCACTTCCATTTATTAGCGGGCTGGACAGCAAGCTCTGGCCCCCTGGGGCGGGATAGCTTGATATTTAAGCTCCTCCCCCAAGGCGCAGGGACGTGGAAGCGCTCCCTGATTGACGCCAGGTTTGAATCGCGGCATTTTACTTTGCTCCAGAGGCGAATCAGGGGCAGGAAGAAGGAATTAAAATGTGTGGAAGCGTCATTTTATGTCGAACTACTGGGGCTTTACAGCTCTGATTGGAAGTAAATCCAGGTTCTTTCCGGATTTCGTAGCGCGGTGCGGATAGGCGTACTCCGCGGCCGAATCAGTGACGGCTTCGCTGACCATCAAGTTGGTTCGAGGAAAGGGGGCCAGGGACCCAATCATGGCATTGATGGGCAGTGATGAGCGCAAGCCTCGGCGAATAATAAGAAATAAATAATTATGGCAAGACCGCTATAGAAATGGGAAGTCGGGAGATTGCCCTGTAGTTACAAAATCCGGTTGATATGAACGTTGGTTGGGCATGAAAGTAAGCCGCAAAATATTATGGAAGATGAGAGAATTGATGCTCGCTCTGCTGCTGCGAGAACAAGAGCAAACCACCTGCTCGGGCCCCCGATGGGCATTTGGGCTCAAGTGGATCGTGGCGGGCGGAGTTCGAGCAACCAAGGGGAAAAATCCTGTCACGGTTGGAAAATGACCTCACGACCTGCGACGTTGGTGAGCTAGAGCCAATAAGAGATCAACGAACGGAGTCATTGTCTTTGCTGAGATGGCATGGTTGGCCGGAGTTAGAACCAGGTGACTGCTCCTTTTTTTTTTTTTTGCTTTTTTCTTTTGCTCTACTGCAACTAGTGCTGCTTTGGGTATGGAGCCAGATGCCATCGAGATCCAACCGAGTTCTTGGGCACTAGCTGGCAATTGCCAGCAGATCATGTCCAAACGGGAAAGATTTTACCAATGAGCACGCCAACAATCATACGCCCATAGCATGCTTGGTCGATGCAGCCTGATGCAGTCTGATGCAGTGTGAGGGCAGGTACTCCGTAGTTTCAGTTCATATCTGCCAGAACATTCGGCTTGCACTCAGTCATCATGCCATGCATGCTGGTCCAGGGTCAAGCAAAACCCCACACTAAAATTAGTCGTGGAGTCAGTGGATGCGAGAACCGGGGTTTCGGACAGTATGTGACCTGTCACTCTTCGCGAAACAAACAGTATCATGTCTGACTGAAAAAGTTCTGTGATCGTTTCATAGAACCTGGGCTCAGCAAGAATATGCAGCATGCATTATTGGAGGCGCCCCGAAAACTCCTCCGGCGGGCGATTTGAATGAGGTACTTTTCTTTGAGTCGCCAATTCAAAATGCAACCGCTTGCTTTAATTCGGACACTGTCGATGGGGTGCAAAGCGGTGCAAAGCTGCTCTACCTACTACCTAGGCAGCATTGATGGGGGGTTGAGTCGCCCATGAGTTTTCCGATAGGTCTCATAGATACCTGCCTGAGTGTGCCTTATCGGCGAAATTGATATACCTAATTAGAGCTGGCTGGTGTTGTTAGCGAGCAGCTTGATGGAGAGACAGAGGCCGTTTTTGCTACAACTTCAGCAGCGAGCCAGACACCGGATAATTAATTGCAGCTTTAACAGCCCAACGATGGCCTTACCCCATCCAACCTCTCCTCTCTCAATGCCACTGTGGAGGACAAAAATTAGAATTCCAGAGTTTGAAGTCCATTTTCCCCTTCGTTTACCTAGATTGACGTTCACTAGCCACGAGTTTGGATCAATTGAAAAATAATGCGGGGAATACGAGTGAAAGGGCTGCGCAATGTAATGCAAGCAATGTTTCTCCAACAAAGGCGGACTTTGTGTAACCGCTTCATTTACTTTCGAAGGTTGTATGCATGTCCTCGTCAATACCCGGAGCTGCTGCAGCCCGCAGTGCTCCGCACTATTAGCGCAGATGAAATGGAAACATATGTAGCCGATTACCAGGGTCCGCAAGTGTTCCAGCTGTCACCTCCAAGAAATAAAGCCACCTCCTGGGAAACAAATAAATCTTTGGCGCGGCTGCTGAACTCTTCAAGTGTTAGATGTCGGGTGATCAGGAAAAGCTTTTTAGCTGGACCTATATCAGGCATTGTACATTTTTGTCGAAAGCACACGTGGATAAACGCATCTCAAGCTTTTCGAGGCTTGCCTAATGTCAACGCGTTACGCCCATCGCGGGTCCCTCGCGGATCATTCCAAACAGTGAAGCTCAGCTCTTCATGGAGGAGATGCGACTCCTCTGCATTGCAGAGTGAAGCGACGAGCACCCTGCAGTGGCAGGGAAAACACGTCGATTGTGATATGGGCTTCTACCCCCCAAAGCACTCCAGAATTTTTCGACGAGTACTATTGTGACAGGGTTGGGGTCTGTCAAAAGGCCGAATTTCAAACTTGACGCGGGGTTAACTGAGTTGTTCCTGCCACTAATTTTAGGCGACAGAGGTTTCGAGGGGCTGGGTTCCGAAAATTATGGCTCTTAGTTTCACTGGTTTGTTTCAATTTTATCATTCTTCCACATTTCAATTCTAAAGCATGCTCATGATTAGCCATTGTTTTTATTATTTGAAAATTGTTGGAACTCCGCTTTTCTCCTGATCGTTTTTGAGGCTAGGAGCCCCATCTTGACTGTTGGAGAACCCGTCGAAGCTCATTCTCGTGCGGACTTTCTACTTTAATCAGGCACAGCATACGGTAATTCAACTTTACTCGCACTTTCATCGGAACTTGCTCCTCCCCGCACCTGAATGCTTGCGATGCACCTGAAAAATGCGGGGTAGAAGCTTCGGCATTTTCGGGTTTGAATATCCCAACCCTTGTTTAGCCAATAGTTTTCTCAGCTCTTTGGTACGCCAGCAGCATAGTTGGGCATCAATCGATAGTGTGGGCCTTTTGATTGGAACTGGACTTCAATTTTGCAGCCTCAGCTGCTTGATCGCGCTTAGCACGAGAAAGGAACACCAAAGGGGTCACATGGAAGATGTCGTCATGGGTTTGCAAGCATGCATGTTTGTTTCCCGAAGGCGTTTCCAGTAGACATTGATCCCGCTACTCCTGCTGGTTGATGGTTGGCACAGGACACGCGCAAGCTCCTTTCAAGGTCTATCACGAATACAAATTCTCATCCTAAAATGGACGGCCGATAAAGAGCGTAGGGGTGTCGTAGAAGGCTCAATTGCGGTGACCTGCAAAGGGATCAAATTTATCTCAAGGACGGCTGTTTTTAGAAAAACCTGACCAACTTCTGTAAATCTCTGACATCACCGTAGCTGAAAGCAAGGACTACTGCAAACATGGGCTGTTGCATGACTTGCACTCCTATCGCATCCCGTGGCTCCCCGCCGTCGGGGGTTACTCGCAATTGGGACTCAATGTTTCTCAGCACCCAAATGGATGATGGGCTAGGCAAGTTTATTTGCTTTCAATTTCATTTGGAGAACGACACCAGAATAACTTCACTAGTCATAGTTAGCCCCGAATGCTCGTCTTCTTTTTAAGTTTGCTTCTCCCCTTCGAGGGTTCAAAATAGCTCGATATCTTCATGTCTATCCGGGGAAGCAATTTACCATCACAAGTCTGGAGTATCCGACGCGAAATTGGCTATTCGGCTGGGTAAGAATTTCCATGGAGCTACCAGGAAAATTAGAAAAGACAATCAATTCAGCGGTTCAGCTGGGTGCTAAACACGTGTTGACAGATACTTGGTGTATCTTGCTGGCACTGAACAATATTCCTGAAGGCAATGGTCAGGGCAGTTAACATTTGCAATCGTTCCAGGATTGAGCTTTGAAAATTTTTGATAAGGTGCGGCTAGTTTCGCTGACGAGGTAAAACTCATTGACCACGCCTAGCGGATACATGGTAGATCTAGATTGCTCAACCAGCATCAAAATAGATATCTCGGTGAGCCTTATTTCTCTGGTGCTAATGAAGGGCGTGACAATCCTCAAGAGTCAACTGGGATGGTGCTGAAGGTTTGCTCTGTCGGTGGATGATGGGATGTGTTGTCAGGATAGCCTGCGCGTTCGTGATTATATAATCAGGCTTCCTGGCAGGCAGCTGGATAAGCTTAGCTTCATCGCAACGAGCCGCAACAATGCGCGATATACGGTCCAACGCAAACAGCACCTGATAGATATAACCAACTGACGATTGACTGTTGTGTATACCGGCAATTTCGCGCGCTAATATCTGACATTACCCTACTGACTCGACTTATACACCCACCATCCTTCCGACGTCATGTCGTCGTTCTTCTTTTCCACCCCGGTCGATATTGACATTGTCTTGGAGGATAGCGATGAACGAGAAACTGTCGATATCAAGCTGGATAAAAATAGGAGGGAGAAGGCGCCATTATATATGGATGGTGAATCCGTGAAGGGGGCAGTAACGGTGCGGCCTAAGGATGGGAAGCGATTAGAGCATACGGGCATCAAGGTCCAATTTATCGGAACAATTGGTACGACAGAGATATGCGCCCGTCCCTCTCCCTTAAATATCTGTTTATTCAAACATCCTTTTTACTAATTAATGTAACGAGAATTGTTTAGAGATGTTTTTCGATCGGGGTAACCACTACGAATTTCTCTCCCTTGGTCAAGAGCTTGCTGCTCCTGGCGAGTTACAACACCCGCAAACATTCCCTTTCAACTTCAAAAACGTCGAAAAACAGTACGAATCTTACAACGGCATCAATGTGAAGCTGCGATACTTTGTCCGGGTGACGGTTTCGCGGCGGATAGCGGATGTTGTGCGGGAAAAAGATATTTGGGTTTATTCGTACCGAATGCCTCCGGAGACAAATAGCCCTATCAAGATGGACGTGGGAATTGAGGATTGTTTGCACATCGAGTTCGAGTATTCAAAATCGAAATACCATCTCAAGGATGTTATTGTGGGGAGAATATACTTCTTGCTCGTGAGGCTGAAGATCAAACATATGGAATTGTCGATTATCCGCCGCGAAACGACTGGATCACCGCCGAATCAGTACAACGAGAGCGAAACGCTGGTGCGGTTTGAGGTAATGTTGAATCCTCCTTTACCAACGACGGGGCTCTTATTCCGGCTAGATATGCCAGATGGAAAACCGGGTAACTATATGACCTTGGCTAACAACCAACCCCATGCTTGTAGATTATGGACGGCTCTCCATCAAGAGGTATGGCGGATAATTCCCTTGGCCTGTTGATATATTCCACATAGCTTCCTTTGATTATTGAAAGGGTACTACATATAAATCAGGCTAACATCTACATTGCCGCGCGAAAGGAGAAACGATACCCATTCGATTGTTCCTAGGCGGTTTCGATTTGACCCCAACGTTCCGCGATGTGAATAAAAAGTATTCGACCCGATACTATCTAAGCTTGGTACTTATCGACGAAGGTGAGTTTCCGACTTCGTGATTGGGCTGCTTTAGTTGGGATCGCTTCGGACCCTCCGTCATCATCCAACCCATGCCCAAACCCAGCTCTCCCGATAGGCTTTTATCATTGGCAATTGAAAAACATCCTCTTCTCGTGGAGTAGTGATGCGGCCAGCTAAATTATCCAATTGGCTGCTGCCTGCAATGGGGACCTGCCCGTTCCAATTTGGCCCCACGTTTAGTTGTTTCATCCCATGCCCACTTAAAAAATCACTCTTCCCTCACCTCCCTCACAGCCAGCCACGTCCTCCGGTATCCGTTAAACCCCGGTTGACTGGACGGCTCCCAACGGCCAACCTTTAACCCCACGATCATTTACGCCTTGCCCCTTTATGTGGGGGCTCAGCGCTCTCATACTGGCAATTTAAAAGGGAATCGAATCTCTCATTATGATCAATTGCTAACAGGGGATTTCTCAGATGCCCGTCGATATTTTAAACAATCCGAAATCGTTCTATACCGCCAAGCTCCTGAAATTGGTTTGACCCCTGAAGTTGCACAGCAACAAATTGCTCAACAGAAACAGCTCCAGGGCGAACCTACTACCTCAGCAGGTCCAACAAAAGACATGCAAACGGCATCGTTTGGAAAGCAGCAGGTCGCGGCCCAGGTGTAATTGAGGGTGGATGGAAAGAGGCGAAGATGACTACAGGTGTAAGGATTGTTCGATCGTACGCGGAAGCGGCTTGACTTATTTGGCGTAGTGGCTGTGGGCTTTGGCCCCTTTCTTTGTTCGTTTGTTCTGTCTGGACAACCTCATTGTGTATCATGAATTATTACACCCTGGTTTGTTTATATTATTTTACTTTCTTCATTTCCTATCTCAGTGGAAGATCGTTGTCATCTCCCACGTCCCCACATTAGTTTCTTGACCACCGTCATACCTGACAATCCATAGATTATTCGGTTCATACTATCAAGTTGAATAGCCTATCTATGTAGACACAGTCATATAGTCAGTACTACATTATATGAAGAACTCAGTCTATTAGTGCATGTGTATTTTAGATGAGATTGACATGAGATCTTGATTCTGGTCATGATCAGAGTTGATTTTCTCATCATATTCAACCTTTGTCTAATAATGTTCAACTTGATACCCTCTTTTTAATGACTCACTGATTCTGAGCATGATTAAATATGTACATACAGTCATTTAATATCAATATTGTATTTTTAAATGTTAATATATCTTTTCAAAGACTTCGTGCATGGTATTTGTCTTCACATGTCAATTCAAATCAATCCCTTGACAAAACATCCAAGGAGGTCACTTGGGTCTTTGTTTGCTCTTTACACCTCATTATAATATATGAATGGCGAACACTCTGCTGCACATGTTCATTGTGTGAGAGTAGTAAGAAATCAATGAAACAAAAATTCTTGAAATTCAAATCAAAATCTAGTGTCTCTTTCGCGCGTTTGCGAGTACTATGAAAAATGAAACTGAAAGGTGACCTAACCACCCATTTATCTTGCAAATCCAAACAACCCAGCTCAACCCTGAAAACTTAAAAGAAAGTCAAAGCCCATCCATCTAACCAATAAATAAGCCAGCCACACCAAGTCCCACTGAAGAAAAGAAAAGAAATGAAGAATAAATACACGGAGGTACCGGTACAAAGGCAGGAGTCTATGAGAAACCAGAGAGCACGGTTAAAGCAAATGAAACCCGGGCGTTAAAGAAGGATATCGACTCGGAATGGGTTATTTGGGGATCAAGCGCAGCAAAGCACAACGTAACAAGAAAACGGGAAAATCTATCTTTAACGATGCTGAGGAATTGCTGATAGCGGGAATAAACATAACGGACTGGGGTCCAGCGATCGAAAAACAAATTCGTGTGTATCAAATGAAGGGAGAAATGCACAGAGAGGTAAAGAAGAGAAGGACAGAGAAGGATCCATCCTATGGGGTCGTAGCGGTGAACCGGTATCGCGAGACGTAACCTTCATCCAGCGCAACTTCGACAATTTGGTCTTTGGGTATCATATCATGCTGCAAATCCCAACCAGCGCGACGGCAGAGCTCGGAGACCACAACGTCGCATTCACCGAGCATGTTAATATCAAAATCAATGTGGGACACCGGCTGTTAGGTACGGGAACGCGTTAGCAAGATTGATCGAGATATATGCAATGGCGGCAGGTGGCTTGTCTTATCAGAAATACTTACATCACGCGAAATGAAAATTTGAGGAACATGGCGAGGTAGAATGCCTGGAACTTCGGCAACTGGAGCCACTTTCAGCGAGGTTCCAATGACAATAACGAGGTCCGCTAATTCACGATCGTGACCAATAAGACGTTTCGAGAATGCGCTCGGAAGATCTTCACCGAAGAATGTGATATCAGGCTGCTGGAGTGTTAGAAGAAGGAAAAAATTGGATTTCAGTTTTTAATGGCAGTGAACGGGAGCGTACCTTCATCACACCAGGCGTGGGAATATCATAGTCTTCATCATCCGAACTGTCGTCAAAATCTTGTCTTCTACGATCTTTTGCCTGGGATCCATTTGAGCTGCGCTTTCTTTTCATTCCGCAAGGCCGAGCTGCGAGCAGCTCCTTGCAGGCAGTACATTCAGGAAGTGCTCCCTTTCGGACATGTTCGAAGATTTGTTCACCCGGGACCTTGTACTGACACTTGACGCAGGATGCTGTCGCGAAAGAGCCATGACATTGTATTAAATTCTCAGGCAGAATCCCCGCATTTGCTTCCAGATTGTCAATATTTTGGGTGAAGTTCGTTAGTAGTTTCCCCTTATCCTGAAGGAGACGGATAAACGCATGCGTTGGAGAAAACTTCTTCTCTGTCGGAAGAATGTCTTTTGCAATGGAGTAGAAGATATTGGGGTCTTCGTGGAAGAGGCGTATATCGAAAACTTCCTGAGGGTCGGTCAAACCCAGATACTCCAACTTTGAATACAAGCCGGTATCTTTCGAGCGGAAGTCAGGAATACCGAGACTGGTAGATATCTAGGAGCCTGCATATCAGCATTATTTTATTCTTCCTTCCCTGAATAACATGATCAAGTTGCTTACACCTGCCCCAGTTAAGACGATGATATTCTTGGATTTTTTCAGCAGCTCAACTACGTCATCAATCGTGTTGTACTGCGATAGCTTAACGCGCCGGGAGTATTCGCGCGAAATTCCGATAATAAGCAAGGGATGATAAGCCCTGTCTGGTGCGCCTTCAAGAAACGAGGGAGGTATGATCCCAAACGCAGTGCAGAGTTTCTTCGCGGTAATGGTTCCTTGCCCTATTGTCTCTTCCGCGAAAGCAGCCTTTCCGATTTCATGCAGACGCCTGCGAAAGGCAGCGGCCTCCTCTGGCGTGCACGCATCAGGGACTAAAGTACCGTTTAATCAGTATGTGCCTTGTTTTCTTTGAATGAACTGGGGGCTAAAGGGCGCGCGCCGGGGCGTAAGGGGGGATTTTCTCTTACCGTCGCGCAGCTGTTCATCGCGGACAAACTGTAACGAATCTTCATAAAACGACTCAGTCTCCCAGTTATCCTCGGAGTCATCAGAGTCCCCCGAGGCATCAGAATCGCCGTCCTCCGTGTCGAACTCGGGCTGTGACACGTCCTCGCTGGCGTCAGGGGCGCCTGCTGATATCACTCCGTCCTCCGTGGCTAAGTCGACCACCTTCACTACTGAAGATTTTAAAGGAAGCTCCTCGTTCGGTAGCACTGGCGCGACGTCCATCTCGGTACGAAGGACGAGACCCAACCAGTAGTAAGCTCCGCTCCGGTAGCTTACATTGGTGGAGGTTGTTAGCGATTAGGTGTCGGGAAAAAAGCCCTGTGTCGCAGTTTGGCACTGCGATAACTAGGTGTGAGGCATTAATAATAATATCTCCGAGGTTCGGAGGTTTATGATAATCCGGCTCCATTGCCTCCTGAATGCCGGGAACAAAGGAGGAACAAAGGGGCAAACAAATCCAGAGGATATATATATGCTAGGTACGGAAATATAGAAAACTACTATGCTGATACGACACATCATAATGATTTAATTGTTCATGAAGCCAGTCCGGTTTTGTATTTTTTCTATCTGGTATTTTCTATCCTAACCCGGCGGAAATGTGCCATGACCCTTTATTTCTGCTGTAATTGGTATCGTGAAAATGTGGACATGAAAACATTACAGGATCCTTTCTTCTCCCTTCTATTTTCTCCTTTCTCTTTGATGGGGATTCATGAATCTGTCATTTTGTGATCTTCGCCTTGGACATTATCATCGTCATCATCTAAACCGTCGTTTTCGTCTTCCCATTCTCCGTCCACGTCGTCGCCATCATCGCTGTCACTAACATCGCCCAGCTGGGTTTGGAGATCTTGGACGAGATCCTCAGCGTGTTCCTTTAGCTTCACATCCTCATATTCAACCAGCCCGTAAAGTTTCAAACTCTGTTTTAGCCAGCTTCGGCTGGAGCGTAATGTAGCTTGTCGGAGTTCGGATTCTGATAGGTCGCTCTTATTGGGGGGAAGCTTTTCACCCTTTCCTAACAAATATAGACACCATCCTCCCAAATACCACATCTCAACGCTATGGTCGTCTTCAAGGGCCATTCTTTCTAGCACTTCGAGCGCCTCAATTTCCATATGGGCTTCCATCAATAGTCTAGAAAGGCTTATCCGTGTGGGGAAGTCTGGCACCAAGGGACTTTCTGGAGGCAGATCCTTCCATAGCTCAAGGCTTCTCGACAACGCAGCTCGGGCGTCATCGTGTCGGAGCTGTGATATTCTAACCGAAGCCAATGTTTGTAGGCATTCTGGGGAATCGGGGGCAACCAAAAGAGCCTCCGTAACCAACGATTCGCATCGAGCTTCCGCGTCCTCTTCCCATCTAGTTGAAAAGTTTCGCTTCAGCATCTGGCATTGTCTCCCAAAAAAAAAAAAAAAGAGAGAGAGCGAGGAGAGAGGGAGAGAGTGGATATCACAGTAAACTCACGATAGGTCGGTCATGTATATTTCTACCACACCACATAAAGCATGTGCTAACTTTTTCTTTTGCTCTTGGGCAGCCAACGCATCGTCCGGCTTGCTGCTTTGCTCTAACGACTGTATATTCCGTCTCAAAGTTGCGACCCCTTTTTCGAACCAGTTTACACTATCCTTGCCACCGGCCTCGCTCAATTGCGCAAGCCATAAGAATTTCTCTGGGCCTCCTCCTTCAGACTCAGAAATTTCCCCGTTCGGATCTAGAGCCACCGCTCGCATGAAGTGTTCCCGCGCGGCATCAATCTCTCCCAGCTCAACATATATCTCGCCGATCAAGTTCAGACCTAATAGCACATTGGAAGATCCGGCTGAAGCGACATCCAATCCGCGTTGCGCAAGAGGGAGAGCGGCCTCCGGCTGCCCCGTTTGGAGGAGAACGGTGGCTTGGTCGAAGAAAATTGCGGGATCTTCATTCATTTTCCTTGGGGCAGACCGGCTGGCACCAAGGCCAGATTTTGCTCTTTTCTTCGAAGATTTGTTCGAGGGTCGCGTTTTGGCCATATGGGTATATATTATCTATATTCTAGTTAAATTATAATAAGTAAATAGGAGGAAAGAACAGTTAGAGTAATTATTGTTTGAAATAAATTGACTATTTATTTCTTGGTGCTAGATGAATGGGTGTCCTAGCAACTTTTCTTCTGGAGTTTGCTCTGTTTGCATGCAGAACGTTAATTTGATATCATCGCGGTGAAAGCTTCACGGTCAAGAGCAACTGTAAAATACCCTCGCAGTCCATGCTGAAGAATCCAGGTTTCGTTTTGAATAGCACATTGCAAAAACATTACTTGTTGACACCGCTAGCAGCTGGCGTTTGATAGCTTTGAAATTTTATTCCGGAAAGGGGGATCAAACCAACAAACGGCCAAGCCCCGTTTACCCCTCCAGAGAGCTTCAAGAAAGGGTATCATGGGCATCGAAGATCAACAAGAAGAGAGGGAGACCCTCAAGTCGATTTTTCCGGATGAAATTACAGGTATTTTAATACAACCATTTCCTTGCCTTCGTTGCCACGCCGCGCTGGGAACTAACATATTACCATACAGATATATCTGATACCGCATATCGGATATCAATAACCTTGGATGTTACCCCCCAGGGTGACGATGACCAAGAGCCTCCCGTTCTCATCCTGCAAGTTTCATATCCACCACAATATCCCGATGTCGCACCGGACCTCGACCTCTCCGCGCCTCCTAATGCACCCAAACACCCCAACTTTGATCTACAAGAAGACCGCGCCCGCCTCCTGGAGTCGCTGCAGTCCACCATTGAAGAAAATATGGGAATGGCAATGATATTTACTGTTGTGGATATGCTAAAGGAGGGTGCCGAGCTGCTTATATCCGAGCGACAGGCAGCCATCCAAGCCTTGAAGGAAATGGAGTCCGCGAAGGCAGAGGAGGAGGAGAATCGCAAATTTCACGGCACGGTTGTGACGCGGGAGTCGTTTTTGGAGTGGAGAGATAGGTTCCGGGAGGAGATGGAGGAACTTGAACGGAGGCAACAAGAAGAAAAGGAAGCGGATGAGAAGAAGAAGAAGGTTGCTGGCAAGGAGGAGAAAAAGCTTACGGGGAAGGAACTTTGGGAGAGGGGCCTGGCCGGTAAAGTGGATTATGATGAAGATTATGTTGATTCCATACCTGCAGATATGGAAAAGCTACAATTGGTATCGTGATATTTCATGCCTAATCTATCTTGCCTTCGTATCAACATAATGGACTTTGATTTGATTTCTGG
Source organism: Blastomyces emzantsi (assembly GCA_003206725.1). Lineage (NCBI taxonomy): Eukaryota > Fungi > Ascomycota > Eurotiomycetes > Onygenales > Ajellomycetaceae > Blastomyces > Blastomyces emzantsi. The sequence goes on from QGQJ01001101.1 coordinate 24,113, forward strand.
GCGCTTGGAAGTTCATGATATTCAGACCTGTAATTCAAAGACCAAATAGCAAATATCACACATATATGCTTTCTTCGGCTGTGGATTGGTATTTGCAGCAGGCATTGATGATGATGCTAATGCCCCGACAGTCATTTGGCGTGCCTGTATCACCTCTCTCCTGCCTATTTCGCCGTATACGAGCCGACAATGCATACTGTACATCGGTGCTTCAACCGAATTTCTCCCTATGTGCACCGATTCGATGTTTGCGATGAGCCATATATCCTGGTCAGATTTTTCCGTTGTAAGGTTGGGTTTCTGTGATTCCCTGAATGTCAGTTATTATTTACTAACTTCTAATGACTTTTCCAACATACCTGTTATAGGTTCCGCGACATTCACACCAAGTTACCTAAAATACTAAGATGAGCACGCAAAGGTTGACATAATCGACATGCGGCCTGAACCCGTATGTGCACAAGACACACTCAATTATCATCACCATTAGGGGTGCTTGTCGTTCTTCTCGGTCGCACTAGCTTCTTCACTTCCTTCAGCGGTGATATGCTCTGCTTCATCCTTAGATCCACCAGCCTCAGCAGCCCTAACGACAAGATCTGCCTGTGCTAGTGGCTGCATCCTCATTTGCTCCCTTTCCTTTTTCGCAAGTTCCCGCTCCTTCAACACGACCTCCCACATCTTCCGCGCAAGCTCTTCAGTTTCCCGGTCCCCATACTGTATCGTTTTTATGGTATAATTAAGTGACTCAGCAACGGTTGACACCCAGCGAGTCCCATCGCTCTGCTTCACAATAAGGTCCCACTTATCCTCCTGCTGCGCGAGGTAAACACTATCCTCCAACTCATCCCGACGAAGGATCTTCTTCCACCGCGCGTCTAATTTGCTCCTCAATGCGCGACTCAAGCTTGGAGGTATCGGCTTTTTGATCCGAAGGAATGGAAGCCCACGTGCATTGGCAAGAACAGGAACATGACGGGGTCCATTGATTTGTAGCCTTGGACGCGATAAAATCGGTTCGGTATCCGGGTGTGGACGGAGAGCTTCTGGGCGTCGCCTTGCTCTGCCTTCTGCTCTTTTCCTTAATGCGCGCGTGTTGCGGTTCTCGGGACGGTGTTGGGCAGATTGAGTTTCGCGGGATTTGTGGATATTGCTTTTGAGATCCAGCGCGCGCTGAACGATTGACTCAAGGCGGCCAATGCTTTCTGCGTTTGCTTGCGTGCATGAATGGAGCAAATCTAATGCCTTGCGTGAGTTTAAAGTTAGTGTGGGAGCGAGATTCCACCGGGCTTTGGTGATGGCTAACCTCGTAGCCTGCCTTCAAAGCATTGACAATCTGGCTGGGACTTTGCAAGCTTTTATACTTGTGAAAATTGGATTTTATTAAACCTTGGATTTGCGCAGGTTGGAGTTTAATTAAACGCAGGCGGGCGGATTGGGACAGGAGGGCATGGTAGAGCGAAAGACCTAGAAAGTAGCGATGAGTTTGGGAATTCAATCACGTATCCACTGCAGGAGAACATACATGCTAGTCTATGGGCGCCCGAGCTCTTTGGTAACAAAAACGGGGGCATTCGAAAAGTTTGAGTTCTTCGTTGGCTTTATTTCAACATCTCTTGAAGTTGTCTCCAGAAACTCGGATGTGGCGATTCGTAGTCACGTGATTTGATACCGTTCCAATGACTGGTAACTACCGTTGAAACATTCCTCATTTGTATAATAAGCCGGGAAGGATTTGCATGAGGAAATTACTTATAGGTCGCAGGGTAGGAAAGTATAGCATGTTCACATTCCGTAAACTAGAAGTTTATGCCCGGTCATACCACTTGGTTACGCTAATGTCCCTAAAATGAGGAGATGTAGAACGCTTCAAAGCCTAGAGCATGCGAAAGAGGGAAAGGAAAAAGCACCAAAGCAATACTCCCGTCATAATGAGGGCGCATCTCAAAAGAAAAAGAAAAAAAATAAAATTTAGAAGTTAGATCCTTCAGGAGGTTGAGGGATCTTCTTGTTTTCCGGTTGAGCCATGAATCTGGGGAATTTAGTTAGTAAGGATACTGAAAACCATGTCCTTGTTTATATTTGCTTGCCTTCTAATTTCCAGCAGAATGGTCTCCATCGTGAACTCCCTCTTCCATACAGTAAGGCGGGGTAACTTCGTCAAATCGACCTATTGACTATTAGCATAACATCCCCCCGTTTGGCTGGTTCTCAAATAGGGCATAACGACTTACTTTACCGTTTCGGGGATCGACACAAGGAAGATTCACCTTGGAAACGAAATTTATAATCGGTGGAGCATCGGGGTAATTTTCACCGCATTTGATATTGACACTGTATATCCGGTTCTCATGAACACTCTATTTCACAGATGTTAAACCGAGCTGCAAGCAATTGCTATGGTGGGGGAATGGTGCTCACATGAGGGGGTCCCAGAATGGTTCCATTCCAGTTTGTCATTGTGACATCGTCTCCATTCGCTAAGCCGTAAGAACATGCTTCTACTCAAAAAGAGGTTGCATATAATTAGCATGGGGCTTGCAATTGTTCTAACTGGTCGACCAACAGTATACATACCTGCACCCCGCCCTTTTTCTCCATTTTCAAGTTCCTCTAGGAGACGGAAGCTTCGAGGCACGACGGCGGCCATGCTGGGAAACTATACAAGGAATCAGTGGGCGCGAGATGTTATATCAAAAACAGAGAGTATTTGGCATTAAAGAGGGGTTCGAGGTGTCGCATGCCCTTCTGTATATAAAAGTTTAGGCCGAGTAGAAGTCAGACTCAGCGCGGGACACGTGCTGCGTCATCTCATGTGACCTTGGCGCCCGAATACGCTAGTCATTTTAGGCTAGCTTACCAGTGTCATGCTTAGATAAGCCGCCATGTCCTCTAGGTAGATGCCACAGGACAACATCCCGAACATCCAGGTGCGTACCTTTGTTTCTATGATATTTAGGTGTCTGCCCGCTTGAACTATTTGTTATTTCTTACTAAACTAGTTGCTATTCGTTCTTTACGGGATGTCACATATGGTCTGATCTTAAAGTTCTTCTGTGCTGAAACCTTGGCTTGTTACTGCTGGGGTTGAGACAGACCGCGCTGATGACGCTGCGCGCAGTGTGATATCTGACATGACCTCCCATATCCTCCAGACGGAACTCTCAAATTTGATACAGGAGTCAAAACGGAAGAATGCAAATCTAAAAAATGTAATAACCTAACTTCCGTTATGTTCAAGTTGAAAACTTGCTCACATTTTGTTTAGGCAGCTGAACAGTCCTTGACAGAGCTCAAGGGCTTACCATCAACCTCGGAAGCCCAACTGGCAGCAGGTTTGTTTAAACGCTAGAAATACATATCGATCCATATATGCTAACTTTTCAAGAGATTTAATTCGGAAGCCCCATTTCGTAAAGCCCTTTGTGATTGCGTGCCAGACTCGCCATGGGCGGCTTGCCGCAATCGGGGTGGTCTGCATCCAGAGATTGGTGGCATCCCGGGCACTGCCGCCAGAACTTCTCAGAGATGTCCTTGACGGCCTTCATGAGACAACAAACCTAGGTTGTTAATCTTTGCTCCTGGCTGGTGGCTGTTGTGCTGGTGCTAAAGGCATGACAGGTCTCGATGTCCAACTTAAGGTTCTGCAAACGCTAGGGTCATTATTTCAGTATTATGCGATTGATTTGAATGGAACGCTTCTCGCAAGTACTTTGGAAATATGCGCCACTCTCCAGAATAGCAAAACATCATCTGTTGCGAACACAGCGGCCGCTACAATGCAGCAGCTCGTGGTTTCCATCTTCGACAAGGTTTCGAAAACGGATGGTATGTCAGCTAGCTGTCTGCACGGTCGAATTTCAATATTAATTTTCTTACTGACACTTTCAAAGCTATGCCAGACTCTGCTCTCAGCTCGCCTGTAACAGTATATGACCAGCAGATCCATATATCTTCGGCAAGCCATGACGCTTTGAGGGTAAATTATGATTTGCAATGGGGGCAAATATGAGTTTCATTACTAATCCTTCTTCATAGATTTTGGATGATCTCTGCCGCCTGATAGAAGGAGAAAAGTTGGAGTTTCTCAACATCAAGTCACTTTCCAAGATTTTCGTGCTTGAATTGATTGAGAGTATTCTCGTCAACAACGGCCATGTTTTTGCCAAACACCCAGAGCAAGTTCAGGTTCTCCGTAACCGGCTGATGCCGTTGACCGTGAGGCATCTTTCTGAGCGGTATAACTTTCCTCTAACGGTTCGTGTGGCTAGGATATTACTCTTTCTTATCAGGGAATATCTACCCCAATTAATATCAGAGTGCGAAATGGCACTAGGGCTTCTAATCCATTCACTTGACACTGATGCTGCGGTACCCTGGAAACGTGTTCTTTGTATGGAAATCTTCAGAGGGTTGTATTCCGACCCTGGGATTATCAGACTTATTTACATACTGTTCGACGGCGAAGAAGGTCGCAGAAATATCGTCCGCGATCACATGGCTTGCTTGGTGAGACTGGCGTCCGAAAAGCCATACCTCATTGGCGTCAGTCACCGATCTACTTTGCCAACGGGTACATCCAACTCAAGAAATACGATGGATGAACAAGTTGCGCTTGAGGCCGTTACTGTCGCTGGCGTTATTGGAGGCCCATCAGCAAAGGAGAGCGCGTGTGGTATTAGCAGCCAGTGGAGTCTTGTTCGGACGCCATACATCGAAACTCTAGACAAGATCGACGCGCCAATACCTCCTGAAACATATATTTACAGCCTTGTCCTCAACTGTATCAGTGCGTTTTCGGAGAGCATTGCAAAGTATATCCTTCCCTTAACGGTGTCTGAATCTAAAAGTAAACGGAAACATCGAGCTTCGATCTCGACTAACGAAGGCGACGGATCTGAACTTCAGCGTAAAGGTTCCAGCGGAGCCTCGAAGAAATTATCCGTTCCTCTAAACCCGTTGGAGCTCAAATCCCATCCCCAGATTAATGGCATTCAGGCTATCGCGAGCATGATCGACACCTGCTGGCCTGCTATTCTCGCCACATGTTCCACATTTCTATACGCCTCGTTAGATGGGGAATTTTACCACAATCTTGTCCGATCTTTTCAGAAGCTAACCCATGTTGCTGGACTTCTGAGGTTATCTACGCCACGAGATGCCTTTCTCACTACGCTTGGGAAGGCAGCTGTTCCAGCCGACCTTGGTAACTTCAACATGCCACTCAATTCTCCTGGCACAGACTATCAGAATGCCCTCACTGCCGAATCACCCATGCCGAAGTCCCCAATGGCCATGGACTCGTTGACTCCGGCGACTGAAAACACTGCCGCTACTCTTAGCACTCGTAATCTGTTGTGTTTACGAGCTTTACTCAATCTTGGAATTGCCCTAGGGCCGACCCTAGATCAAGCTGCGTGGTCAATAATTCTTGAAACGCTTCAGCATGCAGAACTAATAATCAGCGTTTCGACCGTGGCTACCCCAAAGCCTACATCTGCAAACAATAGGAGCGACGTGAATGCACCACTTACCTCGGAACCATCCAAATCCAATCTTGGTACCGAAATAATGGCTGTTGAAGCAGCAGCATCTAAAATGTTTGAGAGCACTGGAGAGTACCCTAGTACTTCGTTTAAAAAGATTTTGACTGCCCTTTTACGCCTTTCTGAAAAGACCGATAAGGGCATACCCGGTGTTACACCTGAACATCGTACCGGACTAGCGCAATCTACCTCATCCTCCAAAGTACCAAGGCGGATACATCAGAACAAACGCACTATTTCTATAACCCTGGGGAAATCGAGGGTACAGGATGACGAGTTGAAATTCGTACTAGCGAAAGTGAACGATTTGGCAAAGTCAAATATTGAACGGCTAGCTCTCCCCGACGATGAGGAAGGAGTTTGGCACACTTTGGTTGGGGATCTAGTCTCGATTACTAAAAATTCCCAAATCAACCAGTCCCTACGTTCAAATGCAAGTCATGTTCTTGATAACGTTGTGTTCCACTCCATCAAACTCGGAAACTTCGATGATCCGGTCACACGGAACCAAGTCCAACTTCGCGGATTGCGCGCGTTGAAAACTCAGATCTCGACATTGTACGAGTCTGGTCCGGGCTCAAAGTCTTCTCAACGTACGTCCGATTTCGAAGTCCATGAGATTGCTCTTGAGACTCTAAAATTAATTCTCGAAGAGTGTGGAGAGTCACTGATTGCGGGATGGGACCTGGTTTTTGATTTGATATCGAGTGTGTTTGATGATGGCGGGTTCATGTCAGGGGAGGAAAACGAATCCGCCTCGTCTAATAATGTTCACAAGAGTAAGAGAATTTTGAACGTCAAGTCCGCAAGGCTAATCAGAACGGCTTACAGCTCACTGCAGCTTGTCGCTTCCGATTTCCTGAGTTTGCTATCTTCCCCTTGTCTCTTAGAGCTAGTTAGAGCATTTTCGAACTTCGCTTCTCAGGTGGAAGATTTCAACATCTCCCTTACTTCTACGACCTCGTTTTGGAACCTCTCTGATTTTCTACGAAGCCAGATCGACCAGTTTTCCATCGAAAGTCATATGGAGGTCGATTCTAGCGAGGAGACATTGACCACATTGGCTAAAAATTCCGATTTCCTGATTTCAAGGAATTCATTATGGCTACTTCTTTTGTTGCGAATTGTCGATTTAAGCACAGATAGCCGCGCAGAGATTCGTAATACTGCAATCCAGACCGCGCTGCGCATTTTTGATGCTTATGGCCAACAACTCCCGCCAAAAGCCTGGCATTTATGTCTCAACAAGGTGCTATTTGTTATGACAGAGTCGGTACAGAAGGAAGTTCTAATGGCGTCGCAGGCCTCAAAGTTCCCTGACTCAGAGGAGATGAAAGCATTGGTCGAAACCGTTGTGATTCTGACAAAAGGATTGTCTAACTTAATTGCCGCGTATTTTGACACCATCACACAGCATGAGGATTTTGCTCAATCGTGGAAGCGACTACTGGCTTCCTTCGATGCGATAATCAATGTTAAACTCATTGAGTTGGACGAATCGGTCTTTTCGAGCTTTTCAGAGGTCCTCTCACGAACCCGGGGCTATGAAGAGATCAGTGTGGAATCTTTAGAGGCTGCGTGGGCTGTCTGGGTCAATGGTCACCCAATTACCCGAGATGAACGGCCTGATTTAGATGTGCAAAATCAAAATGCTTTGCTAGCCTATCTAAAAACCTTTAAGCAACTCTATCGACTCCTAAAGGACAGATTAACCGAAGGACATATTAATCAAGTGCTTGAGAATTTACGAATCGCTGTTTGGGGGTCCGTGTCCTCACGCTACACCCCGGATGTCGACCACCAGTCAGAACTGCAATCGCTCGCTATGGAATGCTTGAAGACAATATGTTCGGAAAGAGCTTCTTCCCAGCCCGCGCTTGTTACATGCCTTGCAGAGTTTTCCGATTGCGCACTGACAAAATGGTCAGAAGATCAAGATAACCGAAGGCCAACATTCGTGGCATTCTCGAAGTCCGCAATGCGACTGCTTGGTTGGTATATCGCAGAGTATGGGATTATCACTGATATTTTCTCCGACGGTACTTTAGTGAGGGCGCTTGAGCATCTCTCCAACCAAATAGCTCATAAATACAATTGGAATGGAAGAGATCGTGAGCCTTCCCTCTGGAGAGTGGGAACATCCGTTTCGCTCGATATTCTCCAGGTTGCCGTCCCCTATGTTGAGAAAGAACATGCCAATTCTAGCAAAGACGAACTTGTTCGTTTCTGGAACTGTGTCGTGGACATTTCAAGAGGGATCGTATCTGCCCACGGTTACAAAAAATCGAACATTCAGTCTCACGAAATTTACGAAGATGAAGAATTTGACATAACCGCTTTCTCCCGCCTCCGTGACATTGTGATACCATCACTAGGTTCACCTCTAATCCCGGATAAAACACGACGTGACTTCGCCTGCGCGCTTTTCCACTCGTCTTTTGTCTACCAACCACAGAATTCGGACCTACCCCGAGAAACACTCGCAAAAGAACCGCTGCGGGATTTATATAAAATTCGTATGGGACGTACATATGACCCGCCTCCGATCCCCCGGTCAAAAATGGCCTACGTAATGATGGATTCATTATTTGACCTTGTATCAATGCGCTCCAACAATTACCCTTCCCACAAACAATCGGTATCGGGATCTCCGTCAAAAATGGCACCTCTGGACGCAACAAGGCCCTATGTATCCCTCGCAAAATCCGTATCCCCGTATCTAATCCTCCGTTGCGCAATATCCCTGAAATCCTACATCGCTGATCAACCACTGCGTGGGCTTATGCCCCAACCTATACCGGCACGAAAGGAATTGCTATGGCTGCTACGTCGCCTCGTCGAGCTGCGAAGTGAACCGGCTGCGATCCCTGATGCAGGTCCTGTTGTATTGTTAGGGGAGGAAAGAGGTGGTAGTAATTCAGCGATGTGCAAGAAGCATCTGGGCTGGGTGTATCCGCTCGTGGTGAAGGCGATGGGAGTTGCCGGGAAGGAGAGGGAGGATAGCAGCGTTTTGGACGCGCTGCAAAGGGTGTTGGCGACTATTTCGCGAGATGAACTTGGTGGTAGTGATGAACATGAGGAGAATGATAGGGATGATTGATTCGCTGATTACATTCAAAAGTGCAGTTCAAAAAGGGATGCTAACGTACCTACACCCCTTTCCTGATCACGTCACATTCTTTGATCACCTTGTACCATTTACACTAGTTTCGTATGAGCAGTGACTTTGTAAGCTAAAACAAGACAACATAAAAATGTACCTTCCCATACTAAGATTAGTGCAGTGGTACAAGGTGATCAAGAATGTGGTGTGATGAAACTTCATCAGTTGTTTGCTCAGCTGGTTTTAGTGTGGTTTGATTTTACGTCTCTTTTGTGTCTCAGCATTGCTTTTGTTTTTTTTTTTTTGCCGTCGTTCAAATGAAGCTTCCTCTTTTGTCGTCATTGGGGGTGGGGTATAAAACTTCATTGAAGTATGGTATGGCATACATGTTAAATTCCATGCGACTTAGCGTTGCAGAATCTGGCGAGTGTTTGACCTGCCAGCCAAGTTCTCTGTGGATGATCTGGGTTCTAAGCGCCATCACAGTCGAATAGGAGAGCTTTGGGGCATGAAAACATTGGAGAGGGATTTATTTAAAGAAAAAAAAGAAAAAAAGAAGGAATACAGATTACAAGAGGTGTTGAATAGTTAGTGCTTTGTATGTTTAACGGAGTATGGCGCGCCTAATGTCATAAGGTTCTTCTGCGAGCTAGCGGTAGCCAGTGGGGCATGCAAGCTACGCGGTTAAACTGCCTAGATAGCCTAAATAGGCAATCAAATCACATCCGTTCCATGGTTGGTCGCACGGGCGGAACGCCGGAACGGTGAGCCTAATTAATCTGTAGTGATCGTACGGTAACCCCACCCCCAAGTGGACCACGCCAAGTTCCATATCGGGGCTGGTGTATAGAGTACTCCGCAAATCGTTTTCCTTAAAACACATAGACAAAGATAATACTGATAGATGGAGCGGTAGTTTCATCATACTCAAAAACATATATTCTTGAAGAAATGAAATAGACACCAGGCGCGGTACATGTACAAAGTATTTCGCTAGGGAGAACAAATCTAGCCAAAGTCAAATAAATAGCGTGATAGAAATGAATATTTTTGAGAATGGCCTGACAAAAATTAAATGAAGAAACACGGAGAAGGAAGCAAGGGTATATATAATAAAGTAAGGTCCCAACAGGATGAACAGAACGCTTTTAACCAAGTTCATGTACAGGCACTGTTTGGTCATTCCTCGGTGCATCTAATTCGCTTGGTGGTCCATTTCTTTTCTGTGACCAATGAGATGAACCGTAGAATGCAGACGGGAATTTGTATTGCTTTCCTTGGAATTGATAATTGCTGACAGCGGCTATATCATTCTTGCTCGCCTTTCGTCGCCGCCATAGCCAAAGCGCGATCGCAGCAAACAGGGCAATGCCGCCCACGCCCACGCCCACGCCCACGCCCACTCCGATTTCAGCCTCCCTCGATAGACCGTTAGATCCAGATTGCGGAGAGCTTGTTGGGGAAACAGTCTCGGGGGCTTTCGATGCGGTTGGAGAGGGTTGCGCGGAAGAGGAAGAAGGCGAAGATGTAGACGTAGTGGTGGTCGCGGGGACGAATAGACTGGAGTCTGAGGATTGGAGTTGAACCGTGATGGGTTGCGCCCACATGGTGATAGGTCCGGTGACCTGGGTGCTTGAGTCTACTGTTTTTTCGCGAACGGTGACGATTGTGGTGCCTACAAATTCGCTTGTGCATCCCGCGTATATTGCGCCGCCGTTTTCCATGAGAACGGTCATGTAGTCGTAAAACCTATTAAAAAGCTAGGGTCAATAAATAGTTGAAATCGTAGTTTCAAGGGGAAAAAAAAAAAAAGGCTCATGCTATCACACATACGAGGGGCAGCACACCGCAGTGGTTACCGATCGTTGGATATCCACATTGGCAGAGGTGTATCCCATGGGACAATAGCCCGGGCTATACACCGTCTCCGCTGTTTTTCTCCCAAACTTATTGAACCCCGAAGGAAAACAGGATGGATCCGCATTGTTAGATGATGCAGCATTTTGCAGCAGCAGTCCTTCCGGCACATTGTTGGCCCCCGAAGGCTCGAACGTCCAGGAGTTCGAGCAAGATGCTGGAGGGGTGAAGACCGTTGTCATAGCAATTTGGGTGGTAGGGCCTTGCGAGACCATCTTGAAGATGATATCTCTATTTGAATGAAATTCTTGTCAAGGGGATATATATAATTCAGTAATGGGATCTTGGGGTAGGGTCTGGTAGATGTCATGTCCTCGGCCAGGCAAAGAAAGACAGACACACGCAGCGGGATAAGGCGCCGGAAAGATATAAAGGAAAAGGGGTGGAAGGTTCGCTCAGACTGATTCACAGGTACAGCGCTTCGAAGTATATACATACAGCGGTAGAGTCGATGGAAGGCGTAAGCGCTAAGTAATCGGACAGCCCTGGAGCGGTGATGTTGTTACCAAAAATATATACGCCATCAAAAGTTGCCGGTACTCAACTCCAACTGGAACGCTAGAGTGACAAAACCTTACGGACAAAGAGCGTCTTTTGGCGCCGCGATTGGGCTTGCCGTTAAGTACATAGTAAACACGTTTTCTCGCGGCAACAGGATTCGCTGTCACTTAACTAAGGCCAGCTAGCGTCCGGTACAAGTGTGTTCTTCGGCAGGGGGAAACCCTGGCGACCTCGGGATTCATTTGTTTCAACATTTGGCCGAACCGACAATCATTGGCTTGGTTATCAACCCCAGCGCGCCACCCGACCACTTGAACGGCTTTCTTTACCCATGATGTGATGAGCTGGCCCCCCAACAAGGCTGCCTCCCTTGTCAACGGGGAGATAAAGAGGGAGGCTGGCACCGCCTAGGATTGAGTCTACATCATGAAAACCAACCAGAATATCGTTACCAGATTGACCCTGCTGTTCAATCGAGCTCAACTCCGGCTTCTCAGCTGCGAAGCATAACTAATTCGGCGGTAGGCCCGTCGCAACAGGACTTAAAACTGCCAGACTTCGCGGGAAGAGTGATTTCTTATTTTTCTTATTTTATTATTTTTATCTTTATTTTATTTTTTATTTTTTCTTCAAACCCTCATTTGGAGGATTTCTCTGATATTATTATTTTCATATTTTGACTGTGCAGACGTCCTGTCTGTCTGGCCAGCCATCCACTCAATCAAGAGGGAAAAGTGATGGCGCATCCTCAACAACCTCCGCGATGGCGAATGTTTTATTATACTCAGAGCAAACACAATAAGCTAAGGCTTGTCCTGCGCGTGGCTTTTGTCTTTTCCGCCCTTTTTTGGCTTTTCAAAGTATTTTCAAACTATCGTGTGTTTTGTTCATTTCATTCCTTTTAATTATGCATCCTAGAGAGGGAGGGAGGGAGAGGAGAAACTCGTATATCCATCAGGACAGAACTGACTAAAATTCATAGCGAGCCCCGTTAGGCATCAAGTCCAACCAAGAGTTGGTAAAGTGACTATGCTATGGGGAAACAACTCGGTCTACGAGAGAGCGTTAAATACCCATAAAGAACACAGTCGCCGATTAGGATATCCTCTATTTAGACTGCCGGTCCCTGTTCTTGATAATTTTTGGAATAAAATGGCCATTATTCTGTCAGTTCTGCTGCAGGAGTTACAGAAGCCTGTGGGCCATCGACTGGAGTGGCTGCTGTGAGTTTGCGAACCCCTGTTTGTTCCCATCAAGAGCTGGTGGTATTATTTGCAAATGATTGATAATTGACCCCAGTTACTTCGATGCCGACACCGTACTCATGAATCCCAACATGCCACTGGAGACCTTCTTACCTCCACCGCATTTGCCGGACGTCCATCTCCTTCTCTCCAAGGATTGGAATGGAATGAACAGCGGCGTCTTTCTGATCCGCGTACACCCATGGTCGGTGCAATTGCTTACCGCCACAACCGCCTACCCAATCTACAACCCAAAGGTCGATCTCCCCTGGTCTGACCAGTCGGCGATGGGCAACGTCATAAAGGAGAATGATTACTTCGGCCGATCCACCGTATACTGTCCGCTGCGCTGGTTCAATGCCTACATGAGAGCGCGAAATGGGCAAGACCTAAATCCAGACTCCCCTTCATATCTCCAGGTACATCCTGGAGATCTCCTTGTTCATTTTCCGGGAACTCCCAAAGAGAAACTGGGTGAAACTTTGGGGCCATATATGGATATAGCGGAAGCGCATCGAGCGGAGTGGGAGCAGCCGTTGGAGAAGACAGGATACATAGAAGAGACAGAGTCATTCTGGAAGGGCATACATCCCCCTGAATGATCAAGCCGCATAATTTTTAATTTAGTTGCAGATCTGGCCAGACTATATATTTATAGTAACAGCTTGATCTTAAGTTTTCTTTTGTTTACTCAATTCCTTCATTGCCTACACTCTCCACTTTACTGTGCTGTCATTAACCAGACATAACAGCACCTTTTATTGAGCTCACAGAGGGTGGCGCGACACCTTGAAAGTGAACTATAGAAATGATAACTGTCAACATTATTCACTTGATCAACTAATAATAATTCGAGATATCTAGAACTTTTTAAGTTAAATATTGTAATGTCGAGGAAGTTCGAGCCAGGGGACAAATCACTTGATCAACAAGATCACACAACAGTAATAGCCGCCGCTATTACTGGTGCCCGATCTCTATACATAGTTAAACTCCTCAGGGGGAGGCTGGACCTGCCACGCCCGAGGCATGACAACCCCCCTCCCCCCCGGCACTGATTAGGGCACGTCCTCGGGCCTCTCCGGGCGCCGCCAGATGGCCTTGAGATCTCTTGCGTAGGCTTGGCTAGCGCTTGATGGTGGGCCCCTCACTCTCTGAAGTGAGCTTCCATGAGAAGCCAGCTTAGATCATAACTTATAGGTGATCCACGCTGGGCGTGATTAACCAATAGAATATATCTAGAACAAAGAAATTCGACACTGCGAGGAATCAAATTCATGACCCCTAGGGTGGGTGACCAGGGGGCGGCTATTGCGCTGTAACAAGTGCCTAGGAACCTTGAGCCCGGCCTGTAACCACTTGACTAAAAGAATCAACGCAGCAGTATTAGCCGCTGCTACAGAAGGGTTAGTTAAACCTCTCAGAAAATGCTGTGTTTCTCATTAAGTTTAGACTAGATTAATAATTGAATTTTTGATATATTCATTGAGTTATTCAAGTTTAAAGAGTATTATTGATTTAACGTTACTATATACTATCTTGTCAAGGCAGTAGTGTACGTATAATTATTACCCCCCGCTGTATGTGGGTATTCGTGTAAATATCGCTTGAATCCAACCCGGCCCATGAACGCCATTAAAAGAAAAGTTTAATCGTAAAAAAAAAACCTCTAGGACAAAGTCTTCGTGTCAGTGCTGCTTCTCTCTATCCTCTTCTCTTCACCCTCATGAGATATTTTCCGCCTCACATCCATACTCTCCCGTTTTCTAGCCTTCCTTCTCCGTTTATCCACCTTCTTCATCGCCTCTTGTGTCAACTCTTGCCGGAACATTCTTTCAATAACTTCCTTCTTGCGCGACTTACGGTCCCCGATCCAAATCAAAACTCCAGCCATGATGTTGCATGTAATTGAGCAGCAGAGAAGTACAGTCGTAAGCGCGGACGGGCGGACTTTGTAATGGATAGCCCACGTGCACGTGCCCAATGCTATCTGGAAAATGGAGTGGCAGTCCAGCAGCACGATGATAGCAATCAGAAGGCGGAGGGGGAAGGCTATGTGGGTGCTTGTTTCATGCGGTTTGTAAAATGTGTGTGATTTGGAGAGCTTCTTTTGATGGTGCTCCAGGCTCATCTGCTGCTTTGCGTTGAGGACTGAATATTCTTCCGGTTTGGCGTCATCGTTGGGGCTTTCGTCACTAACCTTATCCACGGTATTCATCTCGATGTCGATGTGTTGGTTTGCGTCGTCTATCCTCTCCTTGGGAAGGTCGTTTTTGTTCTGGAGTTTAGGGAGCGCTTTTTCCTTACGCAGACGCCAGGTCATGTGGGCGTAGCGCGCGACAAAAATCATGTGGTATGTGTCTATTGCGCGGAATGGGGCAAGTCCGTCTCCTACTATGGCGAATAAAGCGACGAGAACATTGTCTATGACGTTGATGATATAGAGCTGACGCCCACCAACATTGATCCACCCTAGCTTAACGAATATTGCGTTAGGTCAATGTGCCTATGAATGATCAACGTAGAGCGCACATTGGAATTAGAAAACACACCTATAAGGAACAGGACCCAAGCAAGACCAAAAAGTGTAATTAGTGTCGCATAAAGCGTGACGAGAAACCCAAGTGCTGCAGATGGAAAATATGTTAGTACTGGCGTGATTATTATGCGTAAGGGAGTTAACTGGTTGACCCACGTTTCCGGACATACTGCCCAAAACCCTTCATAGATCGTTTGAACTTAGATCGCCGCGAATGAAGCATGTGTCTAACATGATCATTGAGTTCCAGCTTATCTGCCTCACTCCATCCAGTAAGTGTTTCCCCGTCGGGCAAAACTGCGAAACATAGGTCATCAATAACTGTTGAACTGGAGCTCTGGAGACGTAATCTTTTTGATATGTCTTTCTTTTCTTCGTCTTCTTCTTCTTCCAGGCTTTCGTGATCACTCTCAGACTCCTCCGGTTGGGAGGCCTCTTCAATTCTAGGAGTCAATTGGTATGACGGTCTACGATTTAAAAACCGCCCAAGATCAGGTACGAAGAGGGAATTTTGAACATTTGTAAGGGTAGTAAGGGTCGATATTTCAGGGTCTATTTGCCACATCAAGCCAGTCAGTTTCGGATTCCAACAAAAACTGCGCGGAACAGAGAATTTCATACCAACAACGTCGAGAAGATTAACCACTTGGTCTGTCATTGCGCCTACTTCATGTCCACTGACTGTGGCAGCACGCGTCAAACCTAGCGACGACATTGCAAAAGCACTCGTCCGCCGCAGTCTCTCTAAATTACTACCGCGTGGAGGCGAGCGCCCACTCTCTTGCGGGACAATCTCCTCATATGAAAGCTCCTCCGCCAACGAAGGCATCCGCGTTAATCCTCTTGTTGTTGCTGCAGCTGGATCAGCGCTGTTGTTGGCAAATGGCCGAACCCCCTGGGGATCCGAGCTACTTCTACGCCGGTTTGAAATCTCCGGCGCATTTTGATTATCTGTCTTGTTGTCGCTCTGTGGATTGGTTCGAAGCGTCGCTGTTTGTGTAGGATTGGAGGGAAAGCGTCGGACCCGTATACTCGGCCTCTGTGAACGCCCTGTAAGAGACCCATTTCTATTGCGGTTTGACGATCCATTGCCCGACGATGGCAATGGGTTCGATCCAGGAGGGGGCGCGGCCTCCGAAGGCTCAATGCGATCCATTAAATTTGTCAGAGACGTGTCGGGAGATGTATCGTCATTCTGCCATGAAAGTAGGACGAAGAGGGCATACTTTGTAGAAATAATTTGAAGGTTTCAAAGTCTATTCCAAAGTTCTTCAACAACGGACGGAAAAAATGAAAATGGCGCCGAATTATTATTAATCGCCATGCATTGACGTCACTAGTTAACAAATGACAAATGACAAATGCCTCACGTCATCGTATCGCAGGGTGGGGGTGAAAGCGCTAACACCACAACACCACAACTATGTACACCACACACACGACGCGTCTAGCCCCCAGCATTCCCTGAAAATCTGTCCAGGGAAGAAATGTCGACAGTCTGCCCATCCCCTCCTGCAGTTTATTATTGGCCGTAAAAGACTGACAAAGTTTGGCACCAGTTGCTTAGTTCGAAGAGAGCCATCCAGGCCATCCGGCCATTGTACAGTCCAAACTGTAACTACGCGCCTCATTCACACGGAGTTTTGTCGTCTTGCTGACGCATGAAAGCCAAAGCGCACATGGCAGCCCTTTCCGAACCAAAAGTAGAAATATCCTCACCGTCAACTTCGGTGGGGGGGGGGAAGGGGAGGTTTCCATAACAGCTGTGGGTTCTCTGTTTGGTCGGCTTTATCTGATGGGCTGTCTTAAGTTACTCAGAAGGTGGCAATGTGGAGATACATACGGACTCAGGTTGCCGATACGCTCTTGACTCGTGTGCAAGACGCTGGCTCCTATCATCTTAAAATGTTGGGCTCATCAGATTTCTGGATCGCAAGGCTGCTGGTTGTCTGGCAACTCACAATATCAAATCAGACATGCGTTCTAAAACGTATCAACAAACAATGTTATATAGCCACGTTGACATTTATAGTTCACACTATTTAACTTGCCGAGTATTGTGCTGGGCACTCCTCGACCTTTTGATGAATCGTCCCAATACTAAGATTTCGTTTCGGACTCATTTCCAGGTCAATCTTTGTCCACTTCTCCCAGTTTCAACAACATGCCCTGGTTAATGCCATCAGAGAGAGATCATCACTTGTGGCATGACGTGATGTTTAGGCTCAATTTACTCGATATCACTTGGAACTGAAATGTCATGGATTTGCGCGATGGTGTCCAAGCTACTGAAATCAGGCTCCGTGTGCCCAAGGCTGTTGCAGGGGCGTGACATATGGAACTCGACAGGATTCCTCATTCCTGTTGCATGATTCGTGCTTTATACTCTTTAGTTACAGATGCCCGACGCGGCTCTGTCTAGTTCTGCATCGGCCTCTGTCGATAGCTGTATAGCCTCGTTGAATCCCTTCCATTCAACAAACCCGGAGACGTCTTTAGCCTTCATTGAACGTGATTTAATTTTGAAACATCTCTTTCCACATCCACCAATAAGCCCAAGGGGCGATGCAATGCTGTTAATCCTATTGCACGGGAAAGGGACACATATCTTTCTTGACTGCAAATCACTAGAGCACGTCAACGGCCTTGTTGACCTGAGATTTCCGTAACCAGCACTTGAGTTTCCGCGTAACAAATGACGAGGTTACATGTAGTTCCAATTACGGAGCGAGCAAATGCCCTGACATACAATAGAGCCATAAAGTGCTCGACGGCGGTATCTATAAACCCTTCACTCGTACTAGATATCTTAGCCCCCTTTCTCATGGCAACTTCACTTTCGATTTATCCCGTCATTTATCAACAGCCAAATTTTACTCTTTATCAAAACCGCCGTCAGCTACAAAACAACAGCCTCTCTAGCCCGTCATGCCAGATTTCGCAGTATGGAGCCCTATTGTGTCATTGCTCACCCTGATCCAGTATATAAATGGGTTTGCTGGTGCACCAGGAGAAATGCGAACCGCTGACGACATTATAAATTGCACCTCCGACCTACTCACCGGCGTCAAATATGATTTCAGACATTTTAAAGACTATCTATCAAGTTCGCGAAGAAGATACACCGAACGCCAGATTGACCGCACCGACAAAGAGCTCAAAAAGGCGCGGAAAATCATCGCTGGCAACAAGGACAAAAATACGGCCAAGCGACGGATCAACGACATCTGTTGGGTCCTAAAAACTAAAGCAGAGTTACAGACGTGTTTAACTGCGCTTCAACTATATCATACCACACTATCACAGATACACTTGGAATTGGTCTTGTTGGGAAGCACAATGCCCTGGATCTCGAATCGTTTGTACCAGGAACTAGGAACATTTTCAAACCCACATTTAGGGTCACCGGTGGAACATACGGCGTTAGCTTGGGCTGAAGGTTCGAACATCCTTTTCAATACTTCACCTCAGACCCTTCAAAAAAAGCTAATTAGTTTCGGATATGTTAGGCGAACGCCCAAATGGCAGCCAGCACTCACTTCCAATATCGCAAGCGCGGCAACGGTTTCTTACAATGCCTTCAACCTACGCGAACGACCACACTGCAATATCCCCACTTTACTCAGATCCAGATGAGTTGAACTTGAGCTTGTGGCTTCTTCAGCAACGCGTTGACCGTATGCGAGAGTAGAGAGGTGTTTTTCATCCCACGGTGCTTCATTTCTCAAATCTATCTTTTTCCTCTCAAATATTCATGTGGGTTTCATTTTGCTCGTGTGATATAAATAAATACTGCGTTTCTAGCGAAGTTAGACTGTCGGGAACAAGAATGGTTTTGACATAGATATGTCCAGCCGTAATTCGGGCTGAAGCTAATTGTTTTGGACAAGTGCAGGAGGATTTCCTACTATTGAAGAGAATATTAAAATGGTAAGATTTGGCATTTGAGACGAAGCAAGAAAAAATACCCCAAGTTGGCATTTTGAAGACGCAGCCAGGCAACTATTTAGGCGGCGAGACTACCGAAATTTCCCGAAGTGAACAAAACTTATATAATCTGCTTTGCCTACTTTGCCTGCTTTGTCTGCTTTGCCGGCATAAATTCTACCTGGCCCCGTATCAAGCTGGGAAACACTACATCATCCCGTCCCTGCCAACTGAATTCCCAGCTTTCGGGATGTCTGTCCATCATGCGCCCTATCATGCTTGCCGTTCTACACAGCAGGAGGAGGTGTTCCTCGTACTCTTTGCTGGTCTCATCTTTTGCGTACTCTGCGAGGGCGCTGGCTAGGGTCATCGCAACGTTGGTTTCTACTGCAAGTTTAAGTGACAAGTTTACACAATGAAAAGGGGGGAAGGGGAAGGGAGG
>QGQJ01001102.1:0-10916 GCA_003206725.1 Blastomyces emzantsi
CCCCCCCCCCCGGCCCGAGCAACCTAGGATACTAGCAACTTGCGGCCGTTGAAAACCATATTCCATTTTTACAACGTGCCCATGGGTTAAATGTACTGTCCCAAGTTCCCACAAACCCTGATAGTGCAAAAGCGCTCATATCCACCCAAATTCAAAGGGTGCAAGATATTCAAGCTCTCCGACCAGCGGATCGAGGGATTTACTAGTTTTACCTATCGCAAAACATCAATCTGATCACCTACGCTTGTTATGACACATAATTTCTCCTAGAGTGCTCTACGGCTAGGTATACTTGGTTTGATCCAGTGGCCATGGACATATACCATGACATATATATGAGCGGAAACCACCCGATCCTTGGCAGTGATGATATGTGCGCTATCCCTGAAGATGAGCCTGGGTTATTTGAATAAATGCAGAAAGTTGCTCAACGAAAGCACTTACAGCAAGGGACCATACGTTCACGCCTCCGTCGGGGCGGCGGCGGCGGTGTCTCATTGAAGTTAATTGGATGATTCCTTGTCTGTCCTTCTCGCCCTCATTTACAATCGTACCTTCGCACCCGCCCCTAGCCACCTCCCAAACCCCCAACCTATATTGGAACGCGGCACTCTGGCGAATTCTTGATAAAAAAATAACGAGCATGCGCTATTTGATGTGGAGGATTTCTTACGGCGAACTAGACTTGTAGGCTTTAGCAGATCAAGGGGCCCGGAGCAGTCCTGGTATTTGTCCGTGACGAGGGACCGTATGAGCAGACAAAGCTCCACATTCGCTCGACGAACCTGTTGGCGGAAATTCAAGGAGAAATTCAAGGCGTCTGTTAGTTGGTTAGTTGGGCGGAGGGGATATTGTTGATTCACACAAGCAAAGCATGTACGCAAGCAATGAAACCTAACAAGCTTTTTTCAAATGGAAGAGAATCTTTTGTTTCTGCGGGGTAAAAAATGGGATATATATAAGGGTATACCCGAAGACGGTCTTCTGAAGCAAGCAATATAACCAACCACAAGGAAACTGTGACATATCAAGGGTCAAAACAGTACATTCTGCCGCCTTACAAACAATTATATGGGCTTTTAGTATCCTTATGCGAATGCAGATATGGATCGATGACATGTGAAACAAGTCTGACAACAACGCATTGAATCATATCTGAGTTCTTGAGGTATCAAATCTATGGCCGTGGGTTCTCTTCGGTCTTTCCTTGCAGAAGGAAAGAAAGTAACAAGATTAACATCTGGAATCAAGAGTAAATGCTCCCTTTTGGCAAGCAAAGAATGTTTGGGGGGTACCAACGAGTGCTATTAAAAAAAACCATAAGATGATATATACATTGTGGTTTATATGTGTGTGATGCAACCAACATATCATGATCAAAGGCATGTATGTATAATTATGCCCGCGTTGGGTTGTGATACAGGGCGAAATATCCTTAATGAAGCAATGTTTCAAATAACAAAATCAGGACCTTCGAATTCTTAAGTGGTATCGGATGACGCTCGCAAGGAAGCTCTGGTTTCAAGTGCAGTAACTTTAAGGACGGAGGCTATCGCACCGCAAGCCCTTGTCATCCGTGGACATGTGTCACTTTTTCATGCTCAAAATTAAAATAAGGTCAAACTGATATAGATGGCACATGACTTGCTCGGGGGTAGATGAACAAGTGACAATGCAGTTGCCCGCACGCTCTTCTACTGTCCACCAGTAGCCCACTTCTCAAGATATGCAAATTGGTTCATTGGTCGCCTCTGGACGCTGGAGAGGTGCATAGTTGTCGATGTATGGATTGTGCTCAGACAAAGGCAAGAAAACAACAGAAGAAAAATAAAACCTCGGAACTCGATCCATTCCAACCCAAAAAGGGGGCTGCCTGTCAGGAGTAAATGCGATAGATGGTGACGAGGACCATTTATGCCACGGGGTTTTGTTTCTTGGAGGACCCTTTGCTGGTGAATCGTTATTCCGTCTTCTGACCAGCGATGCAGCCAAATTAAGACAAATCCCAGTGCAGGGCATCCAACAGGACTGGTGGTGTAAAACCCTTAATTCTGTAGTTGTATCGGATCGACCCTGCTGCCTGTCGCACCTCTCACCAGAGCAAAATTCATGCAGCGACAGCCAACGTCCGGCCCTCGAATAACCCCCGGAGGCAGAACAGTGCAAAATATTTGCCACGGGTCGGAACGGGTTTGGTCCTTCATACTATTTGTTCCGCGCTTATCGAGTTGTGCTGTTCAAGTCGAGCTTGAGCTTCGTGACAATACTGCGTAGGGAATTCCCATAGATATCAAAACCAAGATCAGCAGCCATCGTCATTGCTTGCTAATTTGCAGCGAGCGAACGTCAAGTTCTGCAGGGAATATCGCACGAGCAAGGATTTTTGCATCAGCTTTTTTGCTGGTGAGATTTCGATCATCCATGGACCCTGGATATGTCATCGCCAACATTGCAGGTCCCCTGGCTGAAATCAGCTATTAGGGCAATGTGACGTGAGTCGGACCTCAGCGGCTGAGAGATTATTTCCGACTTCCCGCTCCTCTTAAATATGTAAGAAGATGCTGGGCTATTTATTGTGAAGCTGGCTAATACTTGCCTGCCCTGCAGCTGCTTCCTGGCCTGCTGTTATCAGCAGAAGTGCGGATGGCTGATTCGTCGAACAGAACAAATTGCTGGGAGCAAGCAACGTTCCTCCCTGGGCGTTATACTCGCCTCCGCAGCTGGCTCTGGCTATTCATGCCCTAAAAAATATTCTCTCACTGGACGCTTGATAACAGGTTACCATACTGATGAATTCCCGTGCAGCCGACCCTTGCAATCTGGTCTAGACTGCACAGGGTCGCCATCCATCTGAGCACATATCATCAATAATTGATCCTGTCGCCGTGCACGACACAAGCCATCCTGCGTGCGTAGAAACGTCATCGGCCAAAGAATTGTATATCTTGTTCCAATATAGTTAACCCAACCTTGAGCCCAAGGAAACAGGATAATAAAAACAGAAGTAAAGGATAAATGACGCAAATTTCAAAGCAGCATATAACCATACGCCCGAAATCGAGCGCACGTCATGGCAAGGAAGAGGGCGGCCGTTTCGTATCCAATGCGCCAATCACCCATGTCCTATGCTCCCCATCATAGTTTTGGACTGGCGGAATGGATCCATGCAAACAAACTTCGTGTAGGCAAGATAAAAGAGGAACAGACATGCGAACCAGCATCCGTTCTGACTGTTATCGGAAATAAAACCTCGGCTTAACTTTACTAACTGATCTAAGCTCTTTGTTATATTTGTCACCAGCCGCCGAAACAACCCGGAAAAAGTGTGTACTGTACATATAGAACCTAATAGATATTGTTGTTTTCTGCCTTCCCCCCCCCCTCTTTCACCCATGCAGATACTGGGGCCCTTATCTGGAATCATTTTCGCGCTTCTCCGGCTTCGCTGATGTTGAGGTCGACTGGAAAATTTAGTTTAGCATCTGTTGTTGAAAGGAGGGATGCATAATCTGTAGTTACTCTGAACATGAAACTGCTGAGCCAGCCCTGCTCTTGCTGACTTCCTTTTCCACCCATAGAGGACGGACGGGTGAGAGGGCGCGGAATTTGACGATGACCGCTTGACAGGTCGTTGATACGACGAGCCGAAAACAGCTCTTTCTGCCTCTTACCGCCCCCCGCCCCCCAGCATAGCCATACTCACCATGGAGACAACCTCCCCGCATTAACGTTGAAATAAAAAAAAAAGGGGGGGGGNNGGGGGGTGGGAAGGGAGGTGGGGGTGGGAAATCCCCAGTTCATTTGGTCATGTCCGCGTTCATGTCCGTGTCTCTCAATAATAATGATGAAACAAACCACCACCACCACCACCACCACTCAACCTAGTCAAGGGTTAATTAGATTTTTTTTTACCCAAGCTCGCAAGGAGAACAGTAGGAAACAGAAAAACTACTGCTACATATGGTATGTATTATTTTGTTGTGATTCCCGCGCGAATCGGGCTCCATGGGCAGCTCAGCACATGTTTGGCTCGTCCCTTCATCTCGCAGGCCGCTCTCCCTTGCCTCGGGGATGGACAAATTAATTGCAGCTTCTATCGAGAGATGGAATAATACCTAATTTGACGGCTTGAAACAACACCCCTGGCAGAGGACTCTATGGTTGAATATATAGTTCTACGCCCTCGGTTGCGGTGTCTGTATTAGGATGACTTCGGTGTCTGTATTAGGATGACTTCGGGCTCAAAACGTAGAACATGACGGGTGGGTCGGCTGGTGATGGTGATATATTTAAATAAACCTCGACGCTCCTGACGATGACTTTACCCATCGCTAGCCAAATGGGTGATATGGAAAAAGGGACGAGCTCTGATGATCTATGCCGGATTGTTAATGAGACATAGTCGACCATCCATGTCGCTATATATATCTAGCCCTTGACCTTGAGAGTCCCTTTCTTGCGCATCGTTGCGTTTTTCCTCGTCACACTGCTTGCGAAAGGTCTAGCTAGATCTCCTGGGAAAGGAAATCCATCATATTCGGCCAACACAGAAGGGTTTCCATTCGCTCCCGATAACACTCAAGAGTAAAGGAGCTGGCCAAATCCTCTGTTAGGGAAGCTTTGAGCGGACATCAGGGTGATCCCAGGGCTTTGGCGTCGATGGGGTCTCCGTTATGGAACCTAGATATGATGGATACTTTTCTTATCCTCAAGAAGAGGCCGACATATCAAGCTTCAGGGATTGCCAACGCTCGCAAAAATGGACAATGGTCTAATCATCCATGTCCCGCCTTCACCAAACGAGCGATCTGTCCCCCTCGTAGATCAGTTATAGCCACGGAGTAGCAGCGAGAGGGACGTTTTTTTGCGTAGAATTCAACATTCGAAAGTCGTAACCAGTTCCAGACACCCCTGCCCGTTGTCAAATTTGCGCGGTTGCTTAGGTAGGGTAGGCAGGTAGAGTAAGCACATGAACTTGAACATCCAAGGCTCGGTAGGTATATCCTCCATACCTAGGTACAATAGAAAGCTCACAGGCCCAGAGCCAGGCTTGTTTCAATGGGAACGTTGTGCAAGGTGCCCGCATCTTGATTTTTTTTAAGAAGTCAAAAAAACAAAACGAAAAATTCCCATTCAAACAAAGTTTTACCATTGCCCTTCCGGGTTGACTTTTTTCCCAGTTGACAAGAACTATATCGCTGTGAATGGGGAATCGACACCAGGCCCGCTGTCGAATTTGAAGCCCTAATTATACTAGCTGGCCTCATTTTCCCAAAGGATAGGGGGAAAAAAACAAAAGTGCTCTCTGCCTGCATTTCATCGATTTTGAAATGGTGTTTTAACTCTCCTGAAATCCGACGGGAGACTAGTTATTTTCATCTGTAGGACAGGATGCGCTGTCAGCGTTTATAGAATTGGGGACGAGGAAGCAGTGGCTGGGCCCTGGGCGGGGAGAACTACCGCAAGAAATAAACTGATAACTTATGGACGATGAGGAGCAATTTTCCTTTTCCTCGTGTGTGTATTGTGGTTGACACAAAATTTGGATCCCTGTGATAAAACAATACTTTTTGTCCCGCCCTTGAGCGGTTTGTCGGGGAAGAAGAAGGGGTGATTAGTTGGCCTTTGTTGAAGGTGTGCTGGCTGGCTCGATGACCTGCCCCACTAATTCTAAGCTGTCGGCGGGCGGTGAAAGGGATTGGTTGTATTAAGTCTACTCATCATATTCTTTTAACCCTGAGAATGAAGAATTACAAATGCATCAAAAATGCCTATATTGGGGGCACCAATGAATGACCTTGTTTGCCAGGCTTTGATCCCTTGTCATGTGCTTGGTTTAATACAGCCCTTTTGTCTCCAGTGGGGTAAATTCAGGCCTTTTCGCGGCGTCATTGCTGTCCGGTTTCAAGGTTGGTAGGCAATTAACCAGATCGGGTAAATATTGAATGGAACAGAGTTCCCGTGAGGTTCGTGTCTGCGGTGTCGCGTTTTGGCGGCCTGGTTCTGTGTCTTGGGGCAGCCTCTGGCGGTGAAAGGGATCCATACTGATCTGTAAATTTACATCAAGGGGATTGTATTCTTTTACACATGCGGAATTCCATTCCTCCCTTTTTTTTTCTTTCTTTCTTTTTTTCTTCCGCTGAAATCAGCGACATACCTAGTGGATCCCGTGCTTCCTCTGGACAAAGGAAATCGGCCCCAGAATATGGAGGGAGGTGGTGATACCGAAAAACAGGAAATTTTATTGCAGAAATATGGTGAGAATTGGCGTGGATGGATGGATGGATGGATGGATGAATGAATGCTGTTCGCGAGCTGGACGACGATGGACCTTGGGGATTCTCTTTTGATGATGGCCACTTTTTGCTCCAAACCGCAGAATCACACGATCGATCGTAGTGAATACATCCTATGGACAAAAGTCAATTTTCTTTCTCTCCAATGGCACCATGCAAGTACTAGCATATTGCCATTCCAGTAGTTCGCGACAGCCCTCCCCGCCCGGTGGATGTGCGACAGACAGCCCTGGATCCGACAATGCCTATCAAAACCAAGAACGGATGGATATATTTATCGATCCTTTCTCCCAGTGGAATAGCCAATCTTGATGGATCCGACAGGACGATCAACTGAGGTAGAGAGAAACCGCGACGATTTTTGTCCAGTTCATTGCAGATTCAATAGTGGTGATGACGATGAAGTCTTCGTCTCCTACGGCCCTGATACCAGGTTGATCCATAATCACCCTTTCGCCGGATCTGTTTGTTGGGCGCACATTTTGATATATATATATATATACATATATATATACATATATTCCGTATTTATGAATGTTGAGCACTGAGGAGAGAGGTATTGTTGAAAGCAGGCACATTTTCGTGTTGCATGCATTGACGAATGAGGCCGCGTAGATGACTGCTGGTGTGCTCGTACCAGGGCTGGACGCGTTTGTCCTCTGGCCCCATCACCACTTTTACGGATGCTGCGTGCCTCAGGTGGTGAAAATGAAGCAAAGAAAAGACCCGTGACCAGGCTTTCTGCGCAGATGCGAGTGTTTTCGTGCCACTCCAATAATGCGCATGTTAACGAATGAAGCCAACGGGAGCTAGAATATCCTGTAATGGTACGAAAGGGAGACATGGTTTCCACCATGGATTATCCGTAAGGGTTGGTAACAAACACTTTGGTTGCTGACGGAAAGGCTTGCCTGGAACAACATGCAGCAAACAATCTGGAGTTACAGTACATCAAGTGGGAAGGTTTTGGAGGAGGCAGCTAGCAGGCTCACATCGTAAGGAAATAATACATAGTAAGCCGCAGGACAGTGTGTGGGTGATGTGTACCCCTGACTGAGCCTGGGTTTTTTGGGGCGTCTGCCCTGGGCCAGTTGAACACAGGCATCATCTCCCCTCGCTGCACTCTTGAATCAAATCCCGAGTCTCTTTCTCTCTCTCTCCACGAGCGGTGAGTGTGAGAGGGAGGGCTCGTGAATCATGATGTGAGAGATAAACCTGCCTTTGATGGATTTGTTAGGTCATTACATCTGTATACAAACCTCTCGATCCAAGAGAGTTTCCAACACCACGCCACGCCCTCGGCGACATACCACTATCAAATAATAATACCAGGGCTCCCAGCTGCCGTGTTTGCTTTTGCTTTTTGCTTTGGGTGACCGGGCTCGCTTGTACTGTGTAAGTTCAAAAACGCTGCAAGCGGGCATTTTTCATGGGAGTCTTTTTAATTAACGCGATCCCGCGCTTTGCCCATGCATGGTGAATGTGACCTGAAACAGC
Source organism: Blastomyces emzantsi (assembly GCA_003206725.1). Lineage (NCBI taxonomy): Eukaryota > Fungi > Ascomycota > Eurotiomycetes > Onygenales > Ajellomycetaceae > Blastomyces > Blastomyces emzantsi. The sequence continues at coordinate 7,794 of QGQJ01001102.1, forward strand.
TTAGTGATGTCCGCCTGCCCATCCCATCCACTGCGCATCCATAAGTTATCGGAGGGAGATAAATAGTACAGAAGGAAAGCTAGCCACCCGTCCGTATGCAGCTGGTGTGATTTACCGCCTGGGCTCAGCAGTGGACGGGATGGGTTTTCCCATCCTTCCCCACAAGCCCATGCCACCCTGCATTTATGTAATTTCTGCCTCCTGGACATCGCTTGGCTGATATCCAGTTCCTTGGCCTGACCCTCTGGCATTTGCCCCTCGGCTGCGGTGGTCATGGGAGGATTGGAAGCGACTGGGAGTTGGCGGGTTATTGGTAAAGCACCAGACTAGCAGAAAAGAAGGATGAATGGCCATAACTACGTTCTAAGCATAGTACTCCGTAGTGTGCTCGAGATGCCACAAGTCAAGCAAGATATCGTGAGCCAGTATTTATCCATGGATTATTGACACTCCATTTGCTAAACCAGCAGCCGATTCGTGGCGCGCTCTTCCCTTGCGGTGCTGACACCAACTAGAGCAAACTTCATCCTCCTCCATACTGACAGCTAGGACCTGTCAAACTGGGCATTCCCTGCTCCTTACTGCGTATTAATGGAAAGACAAAACAAAAAAAAACACTTCCTCCTTTTATTGGTTGGTATCCATGAGATTCCTTCCACTCCTCAGATCGACGAAATGGTATCAAGATCAACCCAACCCGCCCTGGTAATTCCATCCTCACCACACTTATCCTAACGGCCAACCTGGAATTCCTTCATTGGGCGGGCGGGAAACGAGATAAGGCCTCCGCGTGTTATCATCATTGCTTGACAAGAAGTTTCATGCGCGTTGAGGTTCCTGCCGGCGTTCCCCAGCGTGCCACCCAATAACTAAATTAAAATCCCAAGCCGTGTTTCCGAGACTGCCCAAGCTACGCAAGACAAGGCCCATGCATCAACCACTTCACTTGGTGCTAACAAGTTTGACAAGGAAGAACCACTTATGAGCAGGAACCCACGAACAGAAGGAAAAGGGGGGGGGTTGTAAATCGGAAATCCGCCCCTTCAATAGTGAAACGCAATCCTTGGTGGCTGGGCTGGGTACGGCGTCACATATGTCCAGTTGCCCGTCCCAAATCAGCTCGATCAGCTCGATCTATGCAGACGTTTCTCGTTTTTCGAACCCCACTTGTGCAAAGCAAAGCAGTGCATTTTTTTTTTATGCCTTGTGGCTCCTGTCTCGTAAAAGCATCCCAGCCACTTTTTTTACTTTGCTGCCAGAGGAACAACGAAGAGACAGAGGAGGATGATAAAGCGAAAACCCACCTCCACCAACAGGATCCGGTCTCAAGCCTTCAAACTTCTACTAATTTAGTATGGGTTTCGTCAAGAACCTCTAACTCCCCACACGTTAACTAAATCTCATCCTGGAGCAAGGAAGCGACAGTTCTTTGGATGGATGCAAGCAGCGGGTGGATTGGTTCGGGCTTTGTTTTACTCGCTTTGAAGCTAGAAGAAAGTTTGCCTTTTTGTTTTTTCCAGCAAGTTTCAAAATAATGGTGTTAGGGAAGAGGGAAGGCCGAAGGAAAAAAGAGAGAGAGAGAAATTACTTCGAGGAACCCTTGGATGAAGACCAGGCGGTGCCTGGCACTGCCTGCTGATGAATCTCGGGAATATGCTGTGGGCCTCCACCTCCTCTCCTCCTCTTCCTCCTCCTCCTCCTCCGTGTGCTGCACCGATTCTTCTTCGATCTAAGGAAAAGCCCGCATCTCAAAGTCCGAATATACATTTTGTAATTACATATCTCACAAAGCCACCCCGCCGTACCGGCCGGCACAGACAAGCAAGCAGAGAACGAAACGTGTTTCTGCGGCTTCTCTTCTATCCGGTGGCACCGAGATTACCTTCTTCCGAAGCATCCTGTACAGAGTAGTTCAACATTTTAACTTGGGAGGTTCCATTTTTCATTCATGCAACTGAATTCCAGGTTTGAAAGACAGGGGCTAGTAAGGAATAAGTTTGTTGATTTACTTTGTCTACCAGAGAGTCTGCTAACTCCTCTCCGTGCATAGTTCTGTAGAACTGCGGCCGCATCAAGCAAAGCATGTTTTTTTTTTCTGGACAGAAGAACTAAAAACAATAATCCACCCCTTCTAAAAAAGAGTTTGTTCCATGTTGGTAAATCCCTATTTTCGTTGTCTCTCTAGACCGTAAAAAAACTATGGGTTTCTAGCAATGGCAATCATGGTTAAGCAAGCCAAAAATTGTTTAAGCTAGTTGAAACCTGCTGGTTAATAAACCCCGTTCATTAGGACAATTCTGATTAGCCTCTGCCCAGAGCAGGCGTCATGAGGTATTGGGGCTGCAACTGTGCCTCGGTAACCCGACGCCAACAAAAGTCCCCAAGTCCGATAGTTATCGTACCAATAATGCAAGCTGGCTGATATTAAGTTGAAAGGGAGGCATACTTACTAAAGGATGTACTGTACGGATTGGAATGCAACCATTATTCTCTATCTATCCACAACAGATCCATCAATATCTTCCCCCCCCCCCAAAAAGCAAGCAACCCTGATGGAATCCGCAGGGATAAATAAATAATCTATTTTAGCCACCAGAACTTTCACCGTCCAAGCCGCAGGCAGGGACAAAGCGGCAGAAAAGAAAAAAAACATAAGTCCCTCTCTAACCACACGATACCTTTACGAGTTAACTTTAGTTGAAGAAGAATGCTCGCTCACAAGGGAAGCTTCATGCACTGGGGTTGGTCAAGCAAAACAACAGCAACAATAATAAATGATCGAACCCCATGAACACCGGGGCCGATACACGAAGGAGTCCTTTGTGTGAATGTGTAAATGTGTAATAATACTCATGTGTCTGTGCAGACATGTGTTTGAGTTGAAGAGGGCTGGCTGGTGTGGGACTTTTTCAACATATATTATCGCTGTAAAAAGGGTCCGCAACTGATCTTGGCCCCCCATTCGCTGCTTGCTTGCAGCCAGTGGCGGCAAGTCCCTATTATTACAGACAGAACCTACCCAGCGCTGTTCTTGGGACGGTGTTTTTGAAGTGGTACGAAGGAGGAGTATTTAGTGTATACTATGTACAAACAAAACAGCAAGGCCGCCAGCGCCCCCAAACC
>QGQJ01001104.1:0-15919 GCA_003206725.1 Blastomyces emzantsi
CCCCCCACCCACCCCCATTCCCCTCTACAACTATTTGAGCGTCCCCTAAACAATATTCATTTATCAAAGCTCTCTCATCTAACCGATCTACCACACAAACACACCAACGTCCCCTCCGTGTCTAGAGCTTCTGTCTCCGTTTACTTGATCCAAGGCACGCTGTTACCAAATGAACGATGAACCGATGCGTGTCATCGAGCAAGAGGGCATGTGGTTAGAAGAGCATGGCGGCTATCGTACAATGAGCTCGAACGCGGGCGCGACGGAACCAGTTTACACTGTCAGTAGCCTTCGTGCTTGAGACAGAAAGGGTGGAGGGAGCCGCGGTGTTTGTGCAGATCGATGAGGACTATATAAGGATATGGTATTTCTGGAGTCCCCGGGGAGGGGGGGGGGTTCTTTGGATTTTCTACCCCGTAATTCAAGGATCATATGTTTTCTAGTGCGATCCAATGCTGAGGCTGAAGGAGACGGGATGCTTGTATGTATTATTTATGTACATAATTCGGTTTCTCAATGAATAGGACGTTTTCAAAATTGATCTTCGTCAGATATTGGTACGCTGTTTCCCAATGGTTTTGTCCGGGTATGGTAACTTAATCGGTACCCAGGGGTTACCATGGTCGAACAAGTTCGGGAAACGGAACCAAGCGGAGGGCTCCACTTTTCCCACCAAGCTTAAATATCTTAAATCCACCACTCATCACAAACTTCAACGACAGGGGAAGCTGCCAACTTTCATAACATCTGGCTCAGGCAACTGAATTTCATTGCAGGTATCCTACGTCATGAGTTGGATAATGCTGCTGGTGAGAGTTGAATTTTCTGTGTGAAGATCTGCTATGGTCGTCTGGAGCTAGGTGAACTGAATGCCCGATTGATTCATCTACGAGACAATCTCTACACCAACGGCATACATTTCCTTGATCTTCGCGATTCCTACTTCCGATATTGCGATGGCCGTCGAGTCGATAGGGCACACAGAACCTGTGTTTTTGTACAATACAAACTTGCTCCAAGCATAATTCGTGCATGATGCCGGGACAGCCCCCGGATTCGTGTGTTCCCAAAGACATGAAAAATTCCCTGAAACTTCGCAAGCTGCTGCGCACCCTTGTCTGGGCGGAGAAAAATGAAAGGTCTTAAATGTATTGCGATCTGATTTGTTGGGAAATCCTAGAAACGATGTCATGGCAAGAAATATTACGTCACTTGCGAATGGGGTTGGGTGGGGAGTAGAGGACAGAAAACCTTCTCCTGCCGCTACCAGAGTTTACCTTTTTATGACAGCTGCTGAGCACGAGTCCGATTTGATATCTCAGGGAAAATATACACAACGTGTTCAGAACCGAGATATTTGAATATATACGTTTCACCACCTTGACGAATAGCTTGCGGTAATAATTTAGCAGGAGCCGTGGAGGAAATTCGATAGTTGAAGAAGTTAATTACAACCTAACATGCGGCGCTTTATATCAGCAAAATTATCGACCTGGGCGGTCATATTAACTCTCTTCTTGATCAACACGGTTGATAGCACTCCTTTCAAACCGAAAACTTATATCGAGGACGAGTATGACTTCATAATTTGTGGAGGTATGGCTTTTCCAATCCTCTGTGGAATATGGATGCCCAACTAAACATCTCTATAGGTGGCACTGTTGGCCTCGTTTTAGCCAACAGATTGTCTGAATCTGGCAGGAATAAAATTCTCGTTCTTGAAGCGGGACCGGAACCCTCTGTCGTAGCAGCACACAAGCCTGCTGGGGGCAACCAGTTCCTCGGCGGTATGCAGAGGATCTTCTGGGTTTTTGTCATGGGACTCAACTAAGCGCTGTCACAGGAACTTCAATTGACTGGAGCTTTCACACTGTTCCTCAGGAATATCTTGACGGGCGTATCTTACCGTACCATCGTAAGTACACTGCAACTTCTTGCTGAGAAGATGCCAATTGGTATAAATACCATCAAGAATTTTTTGTTAATATAAAATACAGGCGGCAGATGCTTGGGTGGCAGCAGTGTCACAAACGGTCTGTTTTATGGCCGCGGTAGTGCCAGCGTATACGACAAGTGGGCAGAGCTTGGTAACCCTGGCTGGGGCTGGCATGATGTTTATCCGCTATTTGTGAAGGTACAAAACCCAGATTATTCTCAGAACATCAAGTAACATTCTAGATAGAGTACTCGCTTTAATGCGCCGAACCCTGACTCCGAATTTGACCAAAGCTACCAAACATGGGATCCAAGCGCATACGCGGACGGCCCTCTGGACATTGGTTTCCAAGGCTATGTTCCTGAGTCGGGAATTGCATTCATTCATGCTTGCGAAGCTGCCAATATACCTATCGTCAATGAGTTAAATTCGGGAAATAATACTGGTGTCAAGCAAGGTACTGGTTGTCTTGACAGTACATACCGACGAAGCTCTAGCTATGATGCCTTTTATAAACAGGCAGCTGGTCGTCCAAATTTAATGGTTCTGCACCACGCTCCTGTCTCCCAGATCATTACGAAAAAAACAAATGAATCTATCGTGGCGACTGGAGTAGTATTTACTGAACAGGCGACTGGTCGATCACGAAGTGTCAAGGCAAAGAAGGAAGTTATTTTGAGCTTGGGTGCATTCCAAACTCCTCAACTTCTCATGGTTTCGGTATGAGCTCCTACCCCGGAAATTCAATTTTCCCGTTTACTTACTATGGCTCAGGGAATTGGACCCGTTTCAGAGTTGGACAAATTTGCCATTGATCATGTTCTGATTAATGAAAATATTGGTCGCAAGTAAGTGGCGCTCAAGTCTCCACTCAGGGCAGAACACACATGCCAACGTTAATTTTTCAGCTTGGACGATCATTCCGTCTTCAGTATTATGGCTACTGTTCACCCAAACGCCTCAACTAGCCAGATGTTTGCCTCTGCTGGCAATATACAAGCCGCCCAGGCTGAGTTTTACAACAACCTTACTGGCCCATACACAGCACCCTCAGGCATAACCAACGGGTTCCAGATGCTCTCTGATGACGAACTGGAGGCCATTGGTGCACATGAAATTATTGCTCAAGGCCTCACGAATCGATCGCACATCGAGTACCTCTACGAATCAATGTGGTATCCTGGGGGGCCAACCCCATATTATATCCCAGATGAAGATGGCTCATACATGTCCCTCACCGCATCGAATCTCGTAGCTGCATCTCGGGGAAATATAACTCTTCGATCAAGCTCAATGAGTGATGCACCCCTAGTTAACCCAAATGTAGGCAAAAGCCTTTCTTACTCGTACTGTCTAAGTTAACAGCCATTGAACCCTCCCCTGGCATTTCCCAAAGAAGCTAACCGATCGAATTGATAGTATTATTCTCATCCCGTAGACCGCGTCTTAGGGATCCAGGCATTCAAATATCTACGGAAGATTCTCGCGCATCCAGCATTTGATAGCCTCACAGTTGGCCCATTCCACGGAGAGGTTAGCCCTGGCCCTTCAGTCAGCAGTGACGACGATGACGCGATATTTGAATACATAAAAGCAAATACCATCCCAAATTGGCACGTCTCGGCAACAACTCAAATGCGGCCACTAGAAGACGGTGGAGTGGTAGACCCGAGATTGAGGGTTTACGGGATTCAAAATCTCCGGATAGCTGATTCCGGTATCATACCGTTACTCCCTGATGTAAATATTCAAGGGCCAGTTTTCATGATTGGGGAGAAGGCGGCACAGATGCTCAGAGAGGATTGGGGAGACATTTGACCTTATTAATCTACTATTGGGTTGTGTCCGTTATTTTCTACGCCCACATTCCCAACTTGGATCCTTAATTTATTTCACATTGGATTGAAATGGATAGCCACCTATGATGCCTTTTATTCGGGTAACTCAAACAGACTGATGTTTATTCATAAATACATGTAACAAAGCTAATATATTCCAAATTACTATGTAGGACATTTTCTTCTCCTGTTCACCAAAGTATCTGGTCCACTGAAATAACATAACCATCACATAAACAATTTCATTATTTGACAGATACCAACCAGCCTTGAGAACCGTTAATTCACACTCAGGACAACTTTACCTCTAGCCCGTCTAGTATCAACCTTTGCGAATGCTTGTTCAAATTCTTCCAGCTTGAATGTGCTATCAAGCACCCCGTGGCATTTACCTTGCAGCACCAGTTCGGTTATCTTAGACAGCTGCCCACCGTTCGGCTCCATGATGAAGAAAAAGTTCTTAACATCTTTCACTGTGCAGCTAGCTGGCTTTTTCTCTTCCGGCGGCTGCACAATGCTAATTAACGTCCCCCCATCCTTAACACATGCCCAGACATCCCTCAATGTCTCATTACCGAAGCAATCAATCGCCAAATCCACCTTCCTGTTCTGATCTGCAGCAGCCCATGCAGTTATGGATGTCTTTTTATAATCGACTACCTCATTGGCTCCCAGGTCACGGACAAATTGTTCATTCCCCGACCCGCAGGATGCACAGACGTGAAGGCCTGCAATTCTAGCAAGCTGGACGAGCCACAGTCCAACACCACCTGATGCAGCTGTGATGAATATTCTCTTCCCGTGGTTTGCGGTATTTTCAGGCCCACCTAGCCCGCCCTGAACAAACAAGGCTTGCCATGCTGTAAGTGCCGACAGGGGAATGGTTGCAGATTCTGCCCAGCTTAGATTGCTCGGTCTATGAGCAAGCTCAGAGGTCACTGCAATGGTGTAGTCACGAGCGCAGCCCGGTCGAACATAGTTTGTGCGAGCGTAGACTTGATTTCCAACTGCAAATGGGGAACCCTCTGGTGAAGTGACGACCGTTCCGGCGAGATCGTAACCAGGGATTATCTCCTCCTTACCCGGTATCGGAAATAGTTTTGGCCAACGAAGCTCTCCAGCACAAAGAGCCGTTGCGTGGACACGGACAAGATGCTCATCGCTGTTCGGCTTGGGTTTAGGAATAGGCCGTTGAATGAGGGTTAAGGTATCCATCTCCAGGTCTTGCCAAAGTGATCTGGCAGTAGATTTAGATAGTTGATCTGCCATGGTGCAGTCTCGAGTGACGGTTGATGTTGTGTAGGCTTCTGTTTTTTTTGAATTCGAGTTAAGACGACTTTATTTTTCGTGCGAGTAGTCGTGCTTCGGGGGGAGCGACGTGGGTATGTATTCAATGGGTTGACTGTCAGCTCGTGTTTCAAAAAATTCACCACCGCCGGTATCTGCTGAGGAAGCTGGCTGACTCTAGCATACATATAATGATGTTACTGTAAGACGAACTTTGTCTAAATGTGAGTGTCGAGAAGGATAATAGGCCAGAGGTTTTCCCACCAAGTCCATAAGGCCCATTAAGTAGTAGCCCAGAGCTCGCACTTCTAATGAAAATCCCATCCATTGTTAAACTCAACAGACGAAATTTTCAGCCACTTCAAATCTAGACCATAAAGAATCTCTGAGAATTGATTCAACCCTGTAATACCTCACTTCAATATGGTGCAGGTCATATGGACCTTGTTCCAAGATCCCATCCCGTGCAATTCGAACCAATTATTAGCTCCACAAAACCAGTGGATGCGCGAAAGCGACCTACGCCTCAAAGTACCCAGTAACATGGAAATAATTGAGAGGGATGAAATAGCTGAATGAAGTAGATTTCTGGTACACAGACTGAGAATCGTCCTCGGGTATGGGCTCGGGTAGCGGGTATGTATTGTGACGTCAGTACCCGAACTTTAAAAAGTCGGGTTGCCAAATGTCGAATTGTCAATACAAAATTTATTTTTTCATGCGTAAACAAACATCGAAGTAAGTTCTCACTGGCTATTTAGTATAAATATTTTATACGGCACCTGATGAATTATAAAATATATAGTGGGCGTTTGACTACTAAGAAGTAGCAATTAATCCGCTAGGAATGTATGTGCAATGCTACGGAGCTGGGGAACTTCGAAAATTAAAAGAAAATTAGGCGAAAAAGAATAAGAGGAGAGTAGGATACATAATCATTTAACTACACGTGAGTAAGACGTGAAAATCAGTGTATGAAAAGGGGTACGCGTCTATTGGAGGAAATAAGCCACAGAGTCCGCGTCCTCCTGTCAACTCTCATGCTCGTCCAGGAGCGCTATCTGGAAAGAGGCACCGGCGACGACAAACAAGAATCACCAAAGATCGAGTTGGCAAGCAACTCATCTAGCAGTATCGAGTTACCAGTGTGATTCGGAAAGTTGCAGGGGTTAGCCAATAGATCAGAGATAGCTTGAGAATCAAATTTTTGAAGTGCGAACACCTGGCGCGCAATCGATTTTACTTCATCCAAACTTTTGCGGCCTAATGGCCAGATTTTCTCGTGTGCTCTTAGAGCACCGAGGTTGACTCTAATCCGTTCCTTGAGTGCACGGCTTGCGGAGACGTTGGGGTCGAAAACGTATGCGGATAGCTGCACGATTGCTGAGAGAGCCACCATGCATATTATGAATTGGGATTGCTTCACGAGGGGTGTCGGGAGGGCTAATAAACTGGAGATCCTTTCGGCGGCAGTTAACGCCTTTACTGTATGTAATTGGTAAGCTTCCTGTGCGGCATGTGTGAGTCGCTCGGGAGGCGGAGGAGGGGCGCATTTCGAGATGTTTTCTACATTGTTGTAGAAAAGCCTTGAGCGGGGGCGGTGCAGATAGATGGTTGTTCTGGCAATGGTTAGTTGGCAGTGGATAACATTTTTTTTCCTTAGGGAATAGAACTCAAGTATTACTCACGTATTAAATAACATATGAGCAAGAAATAACATCGGATCCACGTCTCCTTTCCTCGTCACTAATTCCTTTTTAATATCTGGGAGATGGAGCGACCATGCTACCAAACCCGAATCTGCGTAATCAACTTCTGGGTCGACAGGGTTACCCTCATCCAAGCCGACAATTAAAATAGTTCCAAGAATGCGTGAAGCGTCGATTAGATAGGCGAAAGATGAGAATACTACGTCAACAGCGTCGAATTGCCGCTCATCATACTCAATGAGAGTTCTTGGCTTAGGGATATTCTATCAAGTGTATTAGTTCTCTAATCTGTTAGACAACTGCTGACCTGGATATTCCTGGCCTACTTACCCCTGAATGAAAATCTTCCTCTTCACAGGGCAGGTCTACATCACTACTGACACTCCATAGGGCAAATCCAGGCGCACGCCAGATTCCTGCGTAGAGTGAATCAACGACGTAAAGTAACCACCAAGTCCTCCTCCAGCTCTCTTCTAAAATGGGATTCCCCTCCCCATACTGGTAAGCGAACTGTCGGGAATTCATGCCAATCTCCAGGGCTAAAGTGGTAGCAACATCCAATATTTCCCGCGCGCGGGGTTTTTCATTATTCCAATGCGTAGCGATGGAATATAGCATCAAAGCCTGGACGGAGAATCCATTCTTCGGTAGTTGTTTGCCAAACAATAAGTTTTCTGACAGGCTCTTAAACGACTCCGGGAACGGACAATGACCACATAATGAGCCAATGTACCGTACGACCGCAGCAACGGCTTCGAGTGATTCCTGGTCAGCCTCCAATCGAGCCATAAAGTGCTGTTTCGGGAGGACTATAGGATGTGATTCATGGAAGAGAGAATAGTAACATTCAAGAGGTCGGTCCGGGCTAGTGGAAGATACTGATATCGGGCTCTCAGAATTGGTTCTTGTTTCGATCAATCCAGGACTATATGAGTCATCTGTCGGAATATTGGTTTGCTCTACAGAAGGCGTATTGCTGGATTCCGGTCCTTTAGTCGGAGACTGTGTGGCCGGGCCTTGAGTATCGCGCGAGACGATCTTATTGTGCCCACCTCTTCGAGACTGCATATATTTGCAATGTCTGCCATCGAATTTGCAACGTGAGCAAATTGGCGAACCAGAGTCGCATTTCACATGCCTGCTGCGACAAGGAAGACAAGCTAAAGAAACTCGTTGTCGTGTTCTATATCCAGTTTCAGGTCCAGTTCCCGGCAGTGGAATGGCCGGTTGTTCGAGTCCATGGTCCCTGTTCTGTGCCATGAAGGCAGGAGACGACAGGAGCCATTCCGCAGATCTTAACAGCTGTTGGTTGCCATCAAGCATCGGTAAAGAGTCCGAGAATGACATCGTAGCATGTGAGTAGTTGTTCGGAATAGCACGCTGTTTCGAGGGAATCTATGGGGAGAGGTGAGTAAAAAGGACACTCCTCAAAGGTAAGAAAACTCCTCAAAAGTAAGAAACTAAAGTTTCAGACAGTTTGTGGTTTGGTTAGGAAGTCAGAAATGGCTTGTTGGCAGATAATTGTGAGGATGATAAACAAAACGGGCGAAAAAACCGTCCAAATATAGCACCAATTCCTGGGAAGTCAAAATAATTTCTAAGCTACATTTAGTATCAAGAAAAGGGGAAAGAATGTCATGGCGGTGACTCTATGTCCTGGCGTACCACTAGGAGCAGGACCTGAGCAATGATTCCAAACAGCAAAGATTCAGCAGCATGCAGAAGGCGGCATAATAGTTCAGCAATAAACTGGTCTAAATTTTTTTCAAGGACTCGATGATCGTTCTGCGAACTGTGATTGGTTTGCGCTTCGGCGACAGAGAGGTCGCATGGCCGTCTGAGAAGCAGAACATGCATCCGTCAACCGTTCGGGGGTTGCTGCCAAAGGCCGGCATTGCGGTGCAAGAAGTGCTATTCAACAAGTCCTTGGCCCACGACATCATACCATGCCATGTGGTATGCGGCTTGAGCCATGGTGGCCTAGAACATCGTAAGTTGTTTTCTCGGGCGATACCTCTAGCATGGTGGTTTCTTGACCCCGGTCGACTTGACGCTTGAGGAAAATTTAGGGCGAAAGAATGTCGTCAAGCTCCTCACGAGCAATTCGGACCGACAATGCCTTCAATCAAACCATCCCCCGAAGTAAGTGCACAAGAAGCCACCCATTTCGTTAGGCAAAAGGTCTTACTTTACCCATAAACGATTCGCAAAATATTTAAATGAAGAGCAGGTACGAGCTGGAAAATATGTCTTCTATCTTAACGTGGGTGACACCCACCTTCGGAGTTAATCCTTTCGCTGCAATCATAATCAATGGACTCATTCATGCTTCGTTTGCCCGGTTGGTAGGAGAGAGGTTAGAGTTTTACCCAGGTGAAGCAAAAATAGATCCGTGGGCAATAGAAGGGTTTCCCGTTGCCGGATTGGCGTTGTTTCGTGCATCAACCCTTGCAGTAGGGCTCCATAGCGCCAGGCTAGTTGGAATCAAGGTTGTGGTAGAATATTCCGGCACTTCGAATATAAGTGGCACTGGCTTTTTAGGGATAATGATAATAGGAGAATTGTTTTCATAGCACTAGTGTCATTGAAATACTGGGGGTTAACTGACTCTATTTTTCCCCTTCGCTTTATATAAAAACATGCTCCTCATCAACGCCATGAATCGTCTCTCTTTGCTGCGTAGATATTGCATCCTCGTGGCACGGTATAGGAATGGTTAGGATCACTCTCCCACACAACACTCTTGCCCATTTCCTTCCGAATGTATTTATACTCAACCTTCAGTCCTGCGTTCAACTGAATAGTTCGGTGCCATAAATGGTTGTCATGGGTATACCAGTCTGGAGAGAGCGCAATTGCAGATTCAACATCCCAGGAGCCGAGCTCGGGGACAGAGCCGATTATGAAGATCTTCTGCCCAAGGGATGTTGTGGCGACTTCATTGAACGTAACCTGGAGCGAATCAGGAGTGACACATGGGGATGAAGATGTAGTGGTCAAAGTTGGAGTGCTGTCAGTTTTAGTGGGTCCTATGGATCGTGAGCTCGTCCTCGAGATGCTAGTGAGATCTGAAGGCCATTCACTATTGGTTGCTGTGCTGTAGGGTCCTGTTGCTGATGTAGTTTGACAAGTTTTCGGGATGCTACTGGCAGCTGTCTGGCCCCAAGGGTCTGGGACGCTTGCATTGCGCCGGGCGATAGCAGTAAGGAATGAGGCGTATGACCAAGTTAAATCCGCGGCTGAAAGAGGGGTTCCGTCATCCCGGGAGAACTGTTCGGCTAGACTGCCGGAATCAGGGGTATAGTTTTGCTATATATCAATTAGTGCATTCAGGATCAAACCTTAAGTAATAGCTAACTTGCCGCAACAGCCAGATACCCATCTGCATAACCCCTCACTGCGCTTATTATAGACTTGAATGTGGCGCTAGAAGACGGGTATGTTCCCACCACAGCAGAACCGTGAATATCTTTGAAGAAAGGAAGGGATACTTCAGTAATCGAAATGAAACCGAGGCGCTTCCATTGGTAGAGGGCATCATATAACTGCTCCGCTGCGGCGAAAGTGCTTAAATACCAGGGGCTACCGCCAAAGTAGACGTCTTCGGGATATCGGCCGACCGCAACAGCTGAACCTGTTGGGATGCCGGAATTTAAAGGGTATATGGAACGGAAAGTATCCGTTACCACTTTGTGGTTTGCTAATGATTTGGCAGAACAGGGCTGAAATGTCAAGTCATCACATGCAGCCTCAGGGTCAAAAGTGTGGATGCTTGCGAGAAGAGAGTTAGCATCTTTACCAGAGCGGCCACCACCAGTGTTGGAGTTGATATAGGACCCGGTCCAGTAATTCTGCATGTAGCAGAGGATCTGAGGAGCTTGGGATTCACAGCTCGGGCACTGATGTCCAATATGACGTGCCAGCCGGATACCTTCGATAAGCGCACGATGCTGCACCGCCGTCGTAAAAAACGACATACTGTCAACCTCTTCCCAGATATCTGCATAAAGTCAGCACCTAGTAAACCCCCAGGGGGAGTGAAATATGCGGACCAAAGCCAGAAGAGCTCCAGAACTGCGCCACATATGATAAGTCGTTTTGCACAACAGGCCAGACAATTGCCTTGACGGTTTCAGCGTACCCGTTTGCCTTGGGCTCGAATTAGTACGTGCAGTTTTTCGCGTCTAAAATTGACTCACCACCAGCCATCTCGCGTAAGAAATCATGGTAGTTGCCCTCAAAGCAGGGCCATCTCTTTGGGGACGTCCCCAATCTCCATCGAAAGATGACATATTGACAGCGAATTTCGGTTCTCCAAGGCAACCCGTCGATAGGTCTCCAGAAGGGTTGGAGATCGCCTGGAGATGGGCTTGCGCGCTAATAAATTCATGGATACTGGACTGCAAACTAGCGTTCCCAGAAATAAAAGCGTCTACAAGACTTTTAAATACCAAAGACGCGTCTCGAGTCCAAGTGTAGAAGTCTGGACTGGGTGTTAGTTCAGTCAGTAGAAGGTGGTGATGGATTTGGCATAGGCATACAATCGGGGTCCCTCTTGCTAGGGCTTGCAACAACAATGCCAGCAGCTGCACCCTTTACCTTCGCACCGTCTGCCCCAATATTGGCCAGGAGTGCCTGTAACGCATGTGGACTTTCTTTCGCAATCCAAGCATCCAATGAGCCGGTTTCACGGGGGGTCTGAAGCGGCTTCTGTGGGTCAGCCAACACCGCGCAGAGCAATGTTAGCAACAAAGCTCCCCGAAGGAGGGACGCAGCCATGGGGCAATATGGATTCGGATGCCTGAGTATGCGATTATAGCTCAGGTTATGCTTAACGCGAGGACTTAGGACTAGATTTTCAAACCTCTGTTGCGGCGTTAGGTATATCCGCGAAGAGAGTAAGAAGAGCAGGAAGTGATTATCAAATGTGATTTCCCTTTCAAAAACAAACAGTTACCCTCGCTGATAACGCAGAACTTCAATATCAAGAAGCTAGCCTCTGTGAAAGAGCGGGTTGGAGACTGTTACACAAGCAACCACATGGACAGGTGGTGCAAAGAATTTCCGGGCAAGGATGATATCAGTGTTGGGCGAGTTGCTGATTGATGTATGTAGCTAATAAGTACTCATTAGTACCATAGCCGCGGTATTCGTTCCAATGCCAAATGCCAATGAAACCACTTCCAGCGGGTAGATTGGGGTACGAATCAACTGGAAACCAGTTCCCCATATCCCCATATCACATCACAATAAGATGCCGTAAGGTATCAGTTGAATTGGCAATCTGATAAGCCGGGCGAAGCCCAATTCTGGCGGCCGGCTGTACTAAACCAGACCCGGTTAGTTAAGCGAAACAGCGCTAGCCCCCTTTTAGCCCGAGCCTAGTGATGTCATCTGGACATCTCTTCCACTCCGACTGTAACTATGTAGATCGTTCTTAACTCTCCGCTCAAGTAAGTTATACAAATCCCGTCGAATATAGGAAATCCCGTCGAATATAGGAAATCCCGTTAATTGCCCGTACCTTGTCACAATGCTTCCAGAGACGTGGAACCGGCTTCACACTTTGATTAATATTAACAGCTTTCTCAATGATGAATTTTGCAAGTGAGCAGACGAACAAGATGCTCCCTGGCACCAACTTATCCCAGCTCCCACCTGGCAGCTGCATGCATTTGCAATGGCCAGATATTTCGTCATACTACAGCGTATACCCCAATTACCCCGCAGGAACCCCGGATTACAAAATATCCTGAGTGGAAATTTTCTACACGCATTCCCGTTTATTCTAGTTAACAGCCCTTCCCCATCCAGGGCTAAGTCCGCGGTCTTGTGGGATGCCGATACAAATCCTATTAAGTGCAAGAATTGTCGGTCTTAACGCTGTGCATATTTTGAAGTTGTAGCATTAGCTAAAGTGGTTAAGACCAAAGGGGGAAGAATCGTCATGTTCGAGATATAAAAGCGTTCAAATTCCTGGATGACTGTTTGAGTATAAACAGGAAACACGCCATTGTCCATCATCATGAAATTCCCTACCAATATTTTAGGAGCTATTCTCGCTCTGTCAGAAGCAGTTACTGCTGCAACTCCGGCAGAATGGCGTTCGCAATCGATATACTTCCTTCTCACGGACCGGTTTGCAAGAACTGATAGCTCTACAACCGCTCCATGCAACACCGAAGATCGAGTGAGCTACCAGTTTTCTTACTTCCAAAGACACATAGTCCATTCCTCCTACCGAATAAAAGGTTGTCCAAGCTGACATTAACGTAGAGATATTGCGGTGGGACCTGGCGGGGAATTATCAATAAGGTACCCTAGCAGCAGCTATTGTTTCTGATAGGTACCTAGTCTGACATGTTTGACAGCTTGATTACATCCAGAATATGGGGTTTTCTGCCATCTGGATTACTCCTGTGACAAAGCAGTTTCCCGAAAAATCTGGATATGGGGAGGCTTTCCATGGATATTGGCAGCAAGATATGTAAGTTGCAACCTTTATATTTCTCTATATTCTCCCGGGGAAGTGGTTTTTATTTGAAACACTGTAGTATGTGCTGCTTACATTGTTCTTTACATTCAGCTACAATGTGGAACCTCATTACGGATCTGCAGACGATCTCAGAGCATTAAGTGCGGCATTACATGATCGTGGCATGTACCTCATGGTCGATGTAGTTGCAAACCATATGGTACGCAAAAAACCCCGCAACTCGAGTAATTGTCTACCCTATTCTCACGGGTCCTTTAGGGTTACGCTGGTCCAAGTAGTAGTGTGGACTATAGTCGATTCGTTCCGTTCAATAGCAAAAGTTATTTCCATACTTCTTGCCCCATCACTAACTACGACGATCAAGCTAATGTCGAAAACTGTTGGCTTGGGGATGATACGGTGTCGCTTCCAGATCTTGATACCGGGAAGCCAGAGGTGCAAAGCATCTTCAACAACTGGATATCCGCCCTTGTTTCCAATTATTCCAGTGAGTGATAGCGCTATCTTATCCGTTTGCCGGGTTCAACATCCTAGTCTGGGAATTAACAATTGCCGCAGTTGACGGCCTTCGAATTGACACAGCCAAGCATGTACCGAAGCCGTTCTGGCGGAAGTTCAATGATGCAGCGGGTGTATATTCCATGGGAGAAGTATATAGTGGTGACTCAGGATACACCTGTCATTACCAGAATTATCTGGATGGGTTGGTGAATTTTCCAGTGTAAGATCACGGATAGTTATACTACCAAAGAATTATGCCGGATTAACTAAAATGTTTGCAGCTATTACGCTCTCCGCGAAGCCTTCAAATCTCCCGGCGGCAATATCGCAAATCTATACAATATGATCAACACAATGAAGGGCAGCTGCGCTGACTCCACTCTGCTGGGAACCTTCGCTGAGAACCACGATACCCCAAGATTCGCAAGGTATGTGACGCCTAAACCTGCCCGCACCTCCTCGGCCCTCACAATCTCTAACATCGATCTACTATGAAAGTTATACCAAAGACATGGCTCTTGCCAAAAATGCTCTGGTCTTTACCATTCTTGCCGACGGGATTCCCATAGTTTACGCCGGCCAAGAACAGCACTACGCGGGGGCGAATGACCCGGACAACCGTGAAGCAACCTGGCTGTCGGGCTATAACACTGAAAGCCCTCTATACCAGCTCACTGCTAAAGCCAATAAAATCCGGAAGAGGGCCATCGCAGACGATCCCAATTACCTTACATATAAAGTAAGTACAATTTACATCCTTACTGATCACCCTATGACAATCAGCCCTGACCCCTTCGGCCAACCGCCCACGCATATGTTATATACACCTAAGCAGAACTCCCAACTGATTCCTATGATATGTGAAATACAGAATTATCCCATCTACCAAGACAAAAGCACCATCGCGATGCGCAAGGGCTTCGACGGCAAACAGATTATCACCGTACTCTCTAACCTTGGCTCTGGCGGTGCTTCTTACACGCTGCAGCTGGCTGGGACGGGGTATCCGGCCGGTATGCGTATTACGGATGTTTACACGTGCGCGACTGCCGTGGTGGGTTCTAATGGGGATGTACCAGTATCTATGGCTGCGGGAGAGCCGAGGATCCTGTATCCGAGTGAGAGGCTTGTTGAGAGCGGGATATGCGGCTGAGGGGATACTGGAAGGTGAAACGGAAGGAAGCTTTGGGTGTGGGAATGGGCCTTGAAAAGGGGTAGTGTATTTGGAAGAAAGCTTCTCGGATTATAGTCCCCGGAAATACATGTCGAGCCTTGAGGATAGAAATGTTGTGTAAACGAGGAAGTAATCGATCCTATAAGCACTTTGCGTACCGCGTACACTGATAAACTGAGCCACACTTCACAGAAGAATGGTCGTATGGAACTGGAGCGAACTCAACGACATTTTGTACGTTGACTAGGGTTGTGAGAAGGGCAGAAATGCGAAGAACTCCTCAGGAGTTCACCAATCCCAACGCAAATTTACTTCGATTCTTGAATTGCTAGCAAGGTATATCTAGATAGAATTTGAGCTGTCCCCGTCTCTCGAACTTATTTCCTCGGGATGTCTAGACGCCTCTCCAATGCTTTAAGTGATCCATACAAACAGCAAGAAATGGTAGGCAAAAGCGGAAACGACCCAGGATCATCTTTCAGCACGCAGATCGATTTGAAACATCCTTCCTGTCCTTATTTAGGTGTTGACTATGTGTGGGGTGATCCTAAGAAGGCACATTTGCTCGTTTGTTCGATAATACGTCCTTGATTTGTTATTTTATCGGCTTCATTGAGCCAGTCAATTTCTTTCTTTTTTTTTTTTTTTTTTTTTTTTTTTTTTTAATTTCATACCGATTTCGTTGCCAGTGTTGTTGGATTTCAATAAGAGATTAACTGAAAAAACGGAAACATCCTTAATATTTTTGACATTTAAGCGGTTCGGAATATATCAGAGTATCGTGCCAAACCTACAGCGAGTAGCAAGAGGAAGAGGGAGAAGAGAGGAGTCAGTAAATTTGTCCATGAATGCTGAAATCTCGAAGGTGAGAACGAGGGTCTAGCACAGAAGACACGAGGTGTTGGCCGTTGAAATATTGTATGAGAGCAGGAGAGAGGAGCACACGTGAAATAAGTCAAATTAAAAAAAGAAAAGAAA
>QGQJ01001106.1:0-11312 GCA_003206725.1 Blastomyces emzantsi
TTTTTGTTAATTTTTTTTTATATTATATTTTTTTCCCGCCGCATAACGAAGTGGATGGATGGTAACTGTAACTGAGATACATTAAACTAACGCATGCATTAATTAGGCACGATACGCACCTCTCTCAGTGCGGCAACATGGTCATCCACACAGGCCAGCCGCATGGAAATGAAACAGAAGGTAGATAACCCAGATCCTCACAGCCCCCTATCCAAAAAAAAATATATATATATATATATAATCAAATGTCCAGGACAATAAATAACGGTAACCGGCTGACACTGACACTCTCACATACGTGCAAATAAAGCTCATCCACATGCAAACCTCACTGCAAAAAAGAAACCACCAACCAGATGACCAAGGAACAGTAAGATTCCCATTCCACTTCACCATCCCCAGCCACATCCTCATCCCCAAAAGCGGCGGCGCTTCATCCACAGACATGGTCCACCCGCTTCCCCCTTCCCTCCTCGTCCATGTCGACAACAGCATCACCACCCCGTCGACTGCGGCCGCACAGAATAGCCTCCGTGCCGACTGCAGAATCGCATACACCCTGCATGCCTATCTCATGCGCAACGGTAGCACGACGACGGGGACATTCCGGCATGTCATGCTGTTTCCGACGCAGGAATCCCAACCGCCATCTTGTACGAGCGATTTCCCCGGCGATTACGCACTATCGCGATCGGCCGTGCTTAGGACCGCGTTGCTCTTTCGGCGGCTGGGGCGATTGTCTGTAGAAACGATGGAGCCGGCGCCGCTTGAGATGGGTGGGAAAAAGAATGGGGCATCGACTGTCATCCATTTGGCGTTAAGGTTTCGCGAGTCGCGGGAGGCAAGGAGCAAGTGTGAGTCGACGCCGCCACCGACTCTGGATTTTGGCGTGGTTTCTTTAGGGTTGAAGCAGACGACGTTCATTTCGGTTGAGCCCCAACGACGGTTACCAGCTACCCGTGACCTGTTGACATCGCCGTTAATGGCGAAGGATACGAAGATCATCCATGAGCAGGTGCGGAAGCTGAAGTTTTCGCCGTGGGTGAGGAGTAGATGGAAAGCGGAGCATGGGGGAAGTTCAGGTAACTATAGTTTTTTTTTTCTTTTTTCTTTTTTTTTTTTTGCTCTTCCAAAAAGTATCATCGAACGAAATGGTTTGCTAATATTGTGCTTCCCATTACGTCCGTACAATAGATCAGGAAAGACGCGTATGGGAAACGAAAGCAACTCTCATTCTCATATATGCGAATGGCAAACGTCCAGCTCCCACGTTTAGCTCGGCCTTGGTATCACGGCGGTACAGTGTTCGCATAGCTCTTCATCTGGAAAGTGTTTATCACAGAACCGTGGAGTTGGAGGTACCACTTCAGATCATCTATAGAGGGGACGACCAGATTCCATTGTCGAATGAGGGCGAATTGGGAGACTCCGAAATTACATCGCCCGATGAAACACCGATGCTGCGAAGTGAATCGCAATCTACCGCCGTTACTCTGGTCGTTGAAAATGAACACGCACCAGATTATGTTCCGTGATTTGAAGGGGCGCGATTGCGAACGCTCGTATTTTTCCCGCACAGTATATGGCCGAGGCGCTTATGTATGTATGGAGAAGTGGGTTCTAGAGAAATATGTAATGTCATGAATAATGATTGAACGTAATAAAAAGAAATTTTATTCTATCCCGCTGCTCGATCTAGAGTAGCGGCAGCAAGCTTCACCACACAGGCATTTCTTGTCAAGCTGCTCCCAGTAGTGGTTAGAGTAGTCGACAGTAAGCTCAGTGTCAGCAGCGACACCGCGAGAAACAATGATAATCCTTTCAGCGCCTAACCAGTAGAATCTTTGAAACTGGCAGTTTGGGCGGCAGGAGTGGTTGACGAATCTTGTAAAATTGCCTGAGAAAGGCTTAGCCAAAGGTTCACCAAAAAGGAGAGAACAAGAAGGGAAAACAAACCCATTTGGCCTTGATATATTTGATACGCCCGTTCTTGTGAGCCTGCTACCATCACGTCCATGCCTTCGATCCCAGTCGTAATATAGCCGACGAATTCACCAATAGCAGTTCCACGTTCAAGTTCCTAGTGAGGCAAATTAATACAAAGAAAAGTTGAACTGATGAATGAGATTTCATACACATCGCGTAAGCACGCCATTATTCTTCCCATTTTTGGTTTGAAAAATCTGTAGCGGTGGGGGAGATCTGGGGTTGCCATATAACGATGAAAAGCACATGCAGCGATTGAGCTGCACGTTGTCAGATTGATGCTGATGGCATTGCCGGCAAGTATGCGGATCCATATCTGGTACTTGACGCGGGTCTTCGGTGCCAAAGACATCTCTGTCCCATGTGGGCTCGTCGATAAATTGAAAAATAAAATCGCCCGGAATATGGGGGTACGTTGCAGAGAGGGGCAGGACTGATGTCCCGTTTTCTGTTACCACCCATTCGTGTGGGTGGCCGGTATAGTGTAAGGACGACCGTTGACCGATGACTCCGAGAAGTTGGCGCCATTCCGGGTGAAGGGTGTCCGCTGCCACCTCAATACTGTCCCGTAGCTGCTGCAGCCGGGAGATAAAAGCATCATCAAATCCAGTGCGATACTTGCAGAATCTGTAGACCCCTGAGCTGGCAAAAGCCAGGCTGGCCCAGCCTCCGGCGTCCTTGATCTCCTTGTAGCCGCGCCATATTGCACTGCAAATGGGAAATTAGACATATATATCATTTTGCATGCGACGTAAAGGAAATTTCAAAGGAGAACTCATTTCCCACAGTTTATTTCGTAACTCTTTCTCCTTCCACTGGAGAATTGAACATGCCTCCTTGATGGCATCCATGCGAACCTCGGTTGCGGACTTCGACGGCCTCTCAAGCTTGAGCGCCGCTATTCGGGCTTCGTAGCACTCAACCCAATACGCCTGAACAATCATCTCTAACGTTCGCGCTGATTGGCTGAGGCTTGAATATTTCAAGCAAACGGCATTGATCGTGCGGAATATCTCAAAATTACAGGTTAGCTCTTGTCCATAAAAAGATCGTTAAGACACTTGTATTAGACTCACTTCTCGGTCCACGACACCACGCACATTGAGGGTAGAGTCTTGAGCCTGTTCTCGATTAGTATGCAGCCTAGCGAATAGTAGCGCGGTATAGCGCCAAACTGGGAGGACATGCTGGTTCAGATAGCGATAACCGGACGCCTGAGAATATCTGTCGCCATATTCCACGGATCAGTTTTTCGCCAGATGTAGGTTCCAGCGCGGGAACGACCTGCTCTTGAGGCTGTTTTCGTTGGGTGAATCGAGTATCGCCGTGCACTTGTCGTCGAGAAATTTTTGATCTGCGTTCGTTAGATAAGTCGTCACCAGCAGCACGATGTGCGTTGACACACTTAGAAGGTCTGTTAGAGTCCATTTCACTACGAGGTCGTAGACCGCTGACGACCTTCCGTCGTTTCCGAGCCTCGTCTTCATCGCTCTCTTGGTGGGAAGACGAATCGGGCGTAAGGGGGTGATTGGAGAATGGATCCGTAGAGGTAGTCCGTTGGATCTTTGAGTCGATTAGATTTAAAATAAAAAACTAGAAAAAACTGGATGGGGTCAGTAATTCCTCACAGTGCTGTCTTCTGGTCGAGATTGTAATTGGGAACTTGCAGCGTCATGGCTGCTCAGGTCGATGTATCCCTGGTGCCATTGTTAGTCTTCCTGAACAGCAGGTTACACTATGAGAGAAGAGCTAGATTGAAATGGATAATGTAGGTGTAAGTTTCTGTAAGTTTCTCACCAATAGGAATTTGCTACTACCAGCTGGATGATCATTGGATAATGTTGCAGTTTCTGGGGATGTGCACAGGCTGCCTTCAATCTTGAGGAAGACATTTGAACCTGTGGGAGATTGGGACAGGACGTCGTTTAGGCCGCCCACAATATCATTATTTCTCAGCAGCCGACACAGCTCGAGGAGCTGGGAGTGGTTGGCTAGCGAGTGAGATAGGTGATCCATCTTCCATCAGCAACTGAGAGGCAATGGGTAGTCCATAGGCAGTAGGGGGATAGAGAGGGCAATATGTGAGGAACAACTATATATCTCTTTCACGTCGAGGTACAACGGAATGGGAGAAGAAGAAATAGTAAATATTGAACTCCTGTCTTCATCGGAGGCTAAATATTTCTCTCATAGTTGCATGGTTGTCCGCCAATAAGGTCATAATATCATCGAAGTCGTCTCAGCATACCTAGATAACTACTGTAGTAGATCCAGGTTAGACGGGGAAAAACGAAGCCGACGACGAGGGGAGGTTGGGATTACCCTTTTCGGCGCCAATGAGAGCACCCCGGCCTGGGCCGGAAACCCTAGGTAGCAATCCCTGGCGCTGACAGGCTGCCCAGGGAGGCGAAATATTACACTAACTGTATCAAGTTAGGCGCTTTATATGACGTCAGTCTGGGCTGACTAGCCCACTTAGTCATAACGAAAGTTCTGCTCAGGCAGACCACGGCAAATCTTGTCCCAGCCAATCAGGAACTAGGGAGTGAATTTCCCGCTCTCCGCCCCCGTGCCAAGGCTGCACCCAAGCTGTGATATCGGGACTGGGATATCAAACTTGGATGAAATATCAAACATGCCGGATTTGATATTGGGGATGCTGGAAACTAGAAATCACCATTAGCACCATTCCAAAATACATTACCACTTACTTGTTGGCAGGACCGATGACACATTTTCACCTGGGTGTCTTTGTATGTTTATGTACACAGATGTACACACACCAAATGGGCCTTAAGGCTAGCTACCTGAATAAACGCGCAGGTTCGTAAAGAGAGAGATTGTCAGTTTTGGCTTTTTGTCTTTCCCATATACTGGTTTCAAGCTGCTTGCGGGATTTGAGGCGGCGAGTGAGTTCCCTCTGCTAGGGTTGGCGAATATATAATGTGAAATTTTAAATCCTCTCCCCAATACTTATACTTGGGTAGGTATCTATGTACGCGTCTCACTCCCGTCCCTTATAACATTCCATACAAGCTAAAAGTACTGCCACGGTTTCGTTGCAATCATATCTGGCGAATCTCATTCCCTTCCTTCCCCTCCTCCTATCTCATAGTTATCCCATTTCCTGTCTTTTTGCCCTTCTTTGACAAATAGAACTTTGCCTCACCAGCTTTCGCCATGTCGTCCACATCGAACCAGTTGTCTGTAGCTCCCCACACGCTCACACGGGAGAAGACACATGATGCCTACAACTATGACAACCTCAAGGGATGGAGGAGATTTCGTCCCATGAGACCTGGATGGGGCATATATCATGACATTCGAAGACGCTTACCTTACTACAAGAGCGATATTACAGATGCTTTTACATATCGCACTGTTGCTAGTATCATACGCATGTATTTCGTCAAGTCTGTTTCCACTCCACTCTTCTCCGCTGGCCCCTCTTGATATCTGTGTAAAATAATTAAATAAATATATGGCTAACAAAATGCAACCAGTCTCCTCCCTGCCTTGGCCTACACCTTAGACATGTTCCGTCGAACCGGTGAATTCTTCGGTGTCAACGAGGCTTTATTCTCATCTGCCCTGGCGGCCATGGTCTTCAGTATCTTGGGTGCTCAGCCCCTGACTATCGTCGGCATCACTGGCCTGATTTCACTCTTCAACTATACCATATACGACATCGTTGCCCGGTACGATGTCTCAATCTACCCACAGTTCATCTGCTGGACTGCCATCTGGGCGGCTATCTTCCATTGGCTCGCGGCGATTTGGAATACATGCGATTATATGCGTTACGTAACTGAATTCTCCAGCGAGGCGTTTGGGATGTATGTTGGCATTATCTATATGAGTATGGAGACTTTGTAATTTGTATTTCAACTTGTTTTATTTTACTTTTTATTTATTTTTATCAGGGGATGCTGACGGCTCTATTTAGTCAAGGGTGTGGAGGAACTTGTCAGCGAGTTTTCTACTCGAGGCAGCATTGATGGATACCTCAGTTGCACGGTCGCAATTCTATACTTCGCCACCATCTATGCGCTGGAGAAATTAGGATCGAGCACGATTTTCAAACCTTCCTTCAGGGGCTTTTTGGCCGACTACGCTTACCCAGTGAGGATTTGATGGACCTTTCTTATTTTTTTTTATCTGTACATTCGAAACAGGGCCTAACATTCTTCTCCAGATAGGCACAATCTTCTGGGTTGGCTTTGCGCATATCCCAGGACGTTTGAAAGCGGCAAATATAGGCAAAGTGCCCATTACAAAGGCCTTTCATCCCACCCAACCTCGTGACTGGTTGATAATCTTCTGGGAACTAGACGTCAAATGGATCTTTGTCGCTATCCCGTTCGGGTTTTTAACAATGTTACTCTTTTACTACGATCATGTATGCCTAATGGATCCTCAGGCGTGGTCACCTTTTTCTTGTTCTCTAACTTCCACTTCCTACAGAACGTGAGCAGCTTGACTGCCCAATCTCGGCAGTTCCCATTGAAAAAACCAGGGGGCTTCCACTGGGATTTCTTTCTCCTTGGCTGCACAACCTTTGTTGCCGGTATCTTAGGTCTTCCAATGCCCAACGGGCTCGTGCCTCAGGTAAAACTAACTATACATATCATCAAAACCAATCCCATTGCGTTTCCCTTTTTCTTTGATAATGCTAACAGGTAATAATAATCATAACAATGGATATAGGCACCGGTACATACGGATTCCCTGACTATTTATGAAACGGATATGGTCATAATATCCACCTCTGAGGGCGAGGATGCAGGAGTCAGGAGACCCATCGTGAAAGCTACTGCAGTGGTCGAGCAGCGGGTTTCTCACTTCTTCATGGGCCTGGCATTGATCGGAACCATGACTGGACCCTTACTTGTCGTACTGCATACTATGCCTGCGGCGGTTTTTGCTGGGGTTTTCTTTGTCGTTGGGGTAAGTTGTTTCTTCCGTATATTTTTTTTTATAACAGCACTTTAAACAATCCTATCACTTGCTGACATGTTCTTTTTTCTTAGTGGGGATCAATTGAGGCGAATGGAATTGTAGAAAAGCTCGTTTTCCTTTTGAAGGAAAATAGGTTCATCCAGCGTGATGAGCCGATGCTCACAGTCAGGAGACGTAAAATAGCGTTGTACATTGGCCTTCAACTTTTTGGTGTGCTATCCTGCGTTGCCATTTCACAGACCATCGCGGCTATCGGTGAGTGCTTTCCCCCATCAGCCAGCCCCAATCTCCTCCACGCAGAAGGCCAGTAACTTACTTGTGGATATCCAGGTTTCCCCGTCCTCATCTGCCTTCTAATACCCCTGCGTGTCGTGCTGATGCCAAAATGGTTCACTCTGAAGGAACTGGAGGTGATGGATGATCTCACAGCAAACAACAAGGTTGTCCTGGCCAGCCTGGGTGGTGCGCCCATAATGCCTGAGGGGGCTGAAATTGAGGATTATGGCCGTGAACGCAGATACGAAGAGCACAAGAGGGGCATATCCAGACAACGGACTGGGAGCGTGCATCGATAATGCCCTTGTTTGCATACCGGTTTATTTCAGGGGCGATTTTATATTTCTGCTTTATCGATATGCGCGAATAAAAGTGGGGAATTGGAAAAGTGCTTTCGGCTGTGTTTGGAGTGTATTTTTTGCTCTTAACGGTTAGGTAAGTTAGCCATTTATTAACTACCGGCGTTTGTTTGAGACGGAAATATACAGTTAGAGTTCGCTAGTTACATGGACCAAACAGGGGCAGAGGGGTTTGCATCATCATCATAATATACATCTGTACAGGAGTTTAGAAAGTTGAATAATTCAAGTCTCTATTATAACAATCTGTGTCCCGTAATAAATTACCGAATGCAAAGAGACATTAGCTTTGCCTAGGCATCGTCGGGAAACGGTTAAGATAACACAAACACTGGTGGTTAATCGGCGTTGAGATCGGGGGCTGGGAGATGCCTCGGTAGACTCGGCACTGATTGGCCCCGCCCGAACAAGGCTAGCTTCGGGATCGGCTAACGCTCCCCGCAAAAAGGCTCAACCCCAGGAATTGCCGAAGCCCTGACTGAGATCCCTTCGGCGCTTTCTTTCTCTTCCAACTTCAAGGCTTTTATTTTCGCTCTCACCTCGCCAAACCACATTCTTAATTTCTATTGGGCTATTTGTTTCTCTTGCTTTTGGCTTTCGTAGTATATTTGCGTGTTTCCCTCTGAGGTTGTTTTCCTGTCAAGTCTAGTCGCAATCATGCCGGCAAAATCACCGTATCCTCTGTTAGACATACCGAATGTCGATCTATGGACTCTTCTGTTTGAAAATAAGAAGAGGCGTTTTCCTGATGACCAAGGTTTGTTGATGCATACGAGTTTTACTCTTGTCTCTTCTCTGGCCTTGCAAGCTATGAATTTTCATTCTAAAATCTCACAGAACAGCACTTGAAGCTTCAACATTGAGCCTTTACTAATCGACTTGCCTATGTATACGTATAGTGATATTCCAGGATGCGGACACCCTCCGCTCATACACTTATGCCCAGGTGAAGTCCACCGCCCTTGAATTCGGAATGGGTCTCAAGGCTGCCTGGGACTGGCGAAAGGGCGATGTTCTAGCCATCATCTCGCCCAACAACATCGACATGCCCCCCGTAATATGGGGCACCCACTGGGCTGGCGGCATCGTCTCCCCAGCCAATCCAGCATATACTGTGGATGAGCTTGCCTTTCAGCTCAAGGCGATAAAAGCCAAAGCGCTCGTGACCCAATTAGCGCTCCTGCCAACTGCCACGGCTGCCGCGAAGCTGGCTGGTATTCCGGAAAACCGTATCATCTTGCTGGGCGATGAGCGGGATCCAAGTGCGAAGTTTAAGCATTTCACTTCTGTGCGGAATATATCGAAGGCGACAAGATATCGCAAGACACGCATCGACCCAGCGAAGGATCTGGCGTTTCTGTCCTTCAGTTCGGGCACGACAGGCATGCCCAAGGGGGTGATGCTGTCGCATCGGAATATTGTTTCGAATATCATGCAGTTTACAGCAGGAGAAGGGGGCAATTTGAGCTGGAACGGCGATAAAGTGTTGGCGTTTTTGCCATTTTTCCACATATACGGTAGTTACGCACTTCCTCCTCATCCTCGCAAAATTCTTTCATCATCCACACAGTAGCTAATTAACAAACCTAGGCCTGACCTGCCTGATCCACAAATCCATGTACACTGGCGTGCACATGGTCGTCATGTCCAAATTCGACATCGAGAAGTGGTGCGCCCACGTCCAAAATTTCCGCATCACCTTCTCCTACGTCGTACCTCCAGTCGTCATCCTCCTCGCCAAACACCCGGCCATCGACAAATACAATCTCTCTTCTCTACGACTGCTGAACTCCGGCGCCGCCCCGCTCAGCCGCGAGCTTGTCGAGGCCATGTCCGCGCGCATCAAGACGGGTATCAAGCAGGGCTACGGCCTTAGCGAGACGAGCCCTACAACCCACACGCAGGCGTGGGCTGATTGGGATACATACATCGGCTCGGTTGGCCGCTTGCTGCCTAACCAGGAAATCAAGTACATGACTTCGCCCGACGACGGGAGCGAGCCTGTCGAACTACCCATTGGAAAGACAGGGGAGATCTATATACGCGGCCCCAACGTGTTTCTTGGATACCTGAACAACCCATCGGCGACGGCTGAGTGTCTTTCGCCCGACGGCTGGTTCCGCACGGGCGATGTCGGGCACCAGGACGAACATGGCAATCTATACATCACCGATCGTGTAAAGGAGCTTATCAAGTACAAGGGCTTCCAGGTTGCACCGGCGGAGCTTGAAGGAGTCCTTGTGGAGAACGAGGCGATTAGCGATGTTGCTGTCATTGGCGTTGAGAGTGAAGAGCATGGCTCTGAAGTGCCACGCGCCTACGTTGTGTTGAAAGCTGAGGCGGCAGGAAACGAGGCTGTGTCGGAGGAGAAGATCGTGAAGTGGCTTGCAGATAAAGTGGCGCCGCATAAACGGCTGCGTGGAGGGGTGAAGTTCATTGATGAGATTCCTAAGAGCGCCAGCGGGAAGATTTTGAGACGTGTGCTGAAGGAGCACGCGAAGAAGGAGGATGCTGATGGCCGGGTGAAGGCGAAACTATAAATCCAGTCTAGCTTTTGTTTGGATTTTTCGTTTTTCTGGCTCCCTCTCTGTGAGGGACATCTAGCTCTCTCTCCTTTCGGGAGGGTTCGAATTTGGCCACCGGTTGTTGACTTAAAAGGTCCCTGCTCCGTTTGTGTGCAGTTGTTAAATAGTATACACTTTCCAGTACCCTATACAGTTAGATATAGTATCCTTTTTGTCGTCTTATTTGTTTCCTCCCCTCGAGTGATGGAGTTATTTAAGCATTCAAAGATGAAATATCTTTTCGAATACGCATATGTATATAAAATAAAATAGCTGCCATTGTAATTTAACTATTTGTGACCCACAAACGACATTAATATATAAAGTATTCAATCAACAACGCAGTCTAACTCATGTATTAAAATATTTGGCACTCAAAAAGATGTTTCCCTATATCCAACTTCATCAATATTTATTCATTCTCAAAATGGTCAAAATGATCCCATTTAGGAGCTTATAGGTGAAGCTTTTCTCTCATCTACAAAATTAATGTTGTCTTTCTATCTCATCCAAACGAACAAAACAGTCAATCTGTTCAAATACTCTAAAATCACCTCAACATTGCCCCTTTCTGGTCTCTCTTTTTTTCAGAAACGTCGTTTATACCTCGCAATCCTTGCGAAGTGGCACCTCCTGGCAAAGCTCATTGGCTGGCTTCATGTTATTGTCGCAAAGGACGTTGCACTCGGTATTCTCGGGGGTGAAGACGAGGAATTCGAAGTTCTTGAATGGCAGGCGGAATTGCTTGTGAATGTCTTTGTTATTATGGCTAGCCTTGTAGCCAGCGCGGCAGGCGCAGTGGAAGCGCTTGCCCGTGTTGATACAGGAAGTGGTTGGATCACAGTGATTTTTGCCTGAGATGGGGTTGCAGGTGCCACAGACCGGGGCTCTGTCGTGCTTGTCGTGCTTGTCATGCTTGTCATGCTTGTCGTGCTTGTCGTGCTTGTCGTGCTTGTCATGCTTGTCGTGCTTGTCATGCTTGTCATGTTCTCATTGTCGGTGGGATACTTGTCGGTGGGATACTTGTCAGTGGGATACTTGTCGGTAGGGTACTTGTCGGTGGGATACTTGTCAGTAGGGTACTTGTCGTGTTTGTCATGCTTGTCATGTTTGTCATGCTTGTTGTCAGTGGGATACTTGTCGGTTGGGTACTTGTCAGTAGGGTACT